>CANTUR010001561.1:0-53354 GCA_947683625.1 Mallotus nudiflorus
TCAAACAATTTGTGCATAAATTTTGCACGAGTTAACATTTTGCGTTCAAAGAGTTGCAAATGTGCAAAAATTGTGCATTCAACGATCTCATTTATATTAATGAATCTAAAATGCATGAATATATGATTAGTACTGTGCATATGTGATTGGAACATTGGATATCTTGTCTAAAACCATTTGCGCACAAATTTGCACGACTTCGCGTTTTGCGTTCAAACATGCGCAAATGTGCACAAATTGTGCATTTAATTAAATCAAGTAGATTTATGAGTTTTAAATGCTGGAATATGCCTTTAGGATTGGGAAAATGTGGTTGGAACATTGGATTACATGTTTTAAACAATTTGTGCATAAACTTTTTACGAGTTAACATTTTGCGTTCAAACAGGCGCAAATGTGCAAAAATTGTGCATTCAACAATCTCATTTATATTAATGAGTTCAAAAAGCTAGAATATGTGATTAGTGCTATGAATATGCGATTGGAACATTGGATATCTTGTCCATAACCATTTGCGCACAAATTCGCACGAGTTCACCTTTTGCGTTCAAACATGCGCAAATGTGCACAAATTGTGCATTCAATTAAATCAAGTAGATTTATGAGTTTTAAAAGCTGGAATATGTCTTTAGGATTGAAAATATGTAGTTGGAACATTGGATTGCATGGTTTAAACAATTTGTGCATAAATTTTGCACGAGTTAACATTTTGCGTTCAAAGAGGAGCAAATGTGCAAAAATTGTGCATTTCAAAATCTCATTTACATTAATTAGTTCAGAATGCTCGAATATGTGATTGGTGCTGTGAATATGTGATTGGAATATTGGATATCTTGTCTAAAACAATTTGCGCACAAATTTGCACGAGTTCACATTTTGCTTTCAAACCTGCGCAAATGTGCACAAATTGTGCATTCAATTAAATAAAGTAGATTTACAGGTTTTAAAGGATGGAATATTCCTTTAGGATTGAAAATATGTAGTTGGAACATTGGATTACATGTTTTGAACAATTTGTGCATAAATTTTGCACGAGTTAACATTTTACGTTCAAAGAGGAGCAAATATGCATTCAAAAATCTCATTTATATTAAAATACTTTAATATATATATATGATTAGTGCTATGAATATGTCATTGGAGCATTGGATATCCTGTCTAAAAGCATTTGTGCACAAATTTGCACGAGTTCATGTCTTGCGTTCAAACATGCGCAAATGTGCACAAATCGTGCATTCAATTAAATCAAGTAGATTTACGAGTTTTCAAAGCTGGAATATGTCTTTAGGATTGAAAATATGTAGTTGGAGCATGGGATTACATGTTCGAAAGAATTTGTGCGAAAAATGTTCACGGGTTAACTTTTTGAGTTCAAAGAGGCGGAAATGTGCAAAAATTGTGCATTCAACAATCTCATTTATATCGATGAGTTTAAAAAGCATGAATATGTGATTAGTGCTATGAATATGTGATTGGAACATTGCATATCTAAAAACGATTTGCGCACAAATTTGCACGAGTTCACGTTTTTTGTTCAAACATGCGCAAATGAGCACAAATTGCGCATTCAATTAGATCAAGTAGATTTACGAGTTTGAAATGCCGGAATATGTCATTGGGATTTAAAATATGTAGTTAGAACATTGGATTACGTATTTGAAACAATTTGTGCTTAAATTTTTCACGAGTTAACATTTTGCGTTCAAACAGGCACAAATGTGCGTTCAACAATCTCATTTATATTTTTAAGTTTAAAAAGCTAGAATATGTGATTAGTTCTGTACATATGTAATTGGATCAGTGGATATCTTGTCTAAAACCATTTGCGCACAAATTTGCACGAGTTCACGTTTTGCGTTCAAACATGCACAAATTGTGAATTCAATTTAATCAAGTAGATTTAAGAGTTTTAAATGCTGGAATATGTCCTTAGGATTGGGAAAATGTAGTTGGAACATTGGATCACACGTTTTAAAAAATTTGTGCATAAATTTTATACAAGTTAACATTTTACGTTCAAACATGTGCAAAAATTGTGCATTCAACAATCTCGCTTATATTTCTGAGTTTAAAAAGCTAGAATATGTGTTTAGTGCTGTGAGTATCTGATTGGAACATTGGACGGCTTGTTAAAACCATTTGCGCACAAATTTGCACGAGTTCACGTTTTGCGTTCAAACATGCGCAAATGTGTACAAATTGTGCATTGAATTAAATCAAGTAGATTCAAGAGTTTCAAAGGCTGGAATATGTCTTTAGGATTCAAACTATGTAGTTGGAACTTTGTATTACACGGTTTAAACAATTTGTGCATAAATTTTGCACGAGATACTATTTTGTGTTCAAAGAGGGGCGCAAATGTGCAAAAATTGTGCATTCATCAATCGCATTTATATTAATGAGTTTAAAATGCTTGAATATATGATTAGTGCTGTGCATATGTGATTGGAACATTGGATATCTTGTCTAAAACCATTTGCGCACAAATTTGCACGAGTTAGCGTTTTGCGTTCAAACATGCGCAAATGAGCACAAATTGTGCATTCAATTAAATCAAGTATATTTACGAGTTTCAAAAGCTGGAATATGTCTTTAGGATTGAAAATATGCAGTTGGAACATTGGATTGCATGTTTGAAACAATTTGTGCAAAAAATTTTCACGAGTCAACTCTTTGAGTTCAAAGAGGCGGAAATGTGCAAAAATTGTGCATTCCACAATCACATTTATATTAATGAGTTTAAAAGGCATGAATATGCGATTAGTGCTGTGAATATATGATTGGAACATTGCATTTGCGCACAAATTTGCACGAGTTCACGTTTTCCGTTCAAACATGCACAAATGTGCCCAAATTGTGCATTCAATTAGACAAAGTAGATTTATGAGTTTTAAATGCTGGAATATGTCATTGGGATTGAAAATATGCAGTTGGAACATTGGATTACATATTTGAAACAATTTGTGCATAAATTTTACACGAGTTAACATTTTGCGTTCCGACAGGCGCAAATGTGCAAAAATTGTGCATTCAACAGTCTCATTTATATTTTTGAGTTTAAAAAGATAGAATATGTAATTAGTGCTGTGCATATGTGATTGAAACAGTAGATATCTTGTCTGAAACCTTTTGCGCACAAATTTGCACGAGTTCACGTTTTGCGTTCAAACATGCGCAAATTGTGCACAAATTGTGAATTCAATTAAATCAGGTAGATTTAAGATTTTTAAATGCAGGAATATGTCTTTAGGATTGGAAATATGTATTTGGAACATTGGATTACATGTTTTAAACAATTTGCGCATAAATTTTTCACGAGTTAACATTTTACGTTCAAACAGGCGCAAATGTGCAAAAATTGTGGATTCAACAATCTCACTTATATTTTCTGAGTTCAAAAAGCTAGAATATGTGTTTAGTGCTGTTAATATGCGATTGGAACATTGGATGGCTCGTTAAAACCATTTGCGCACAAATTTGCACGAGTTCACGTTTTGCGTTCGAACATGCACAAATGTGCAGAAATTGTGCATTGAATTAAATCAAGTAGAGTAACGAGTTTCAAAGGCTGGAATATTTCTTTAGGATTGAAAATATGAACTTTTAACTTTGGATTACATGGTTCAAACAATTTGTGCATAAATTTTGCACGAGTTAACATTTTGCGTTCAAAGAGTTGCAAATGTGCAAAAATTGTGCATTCAACGATCTCATTTATATTAATGAATCTAAAATGCATGAATATATGATTAGTACTGTGCATATGTGATTGGAACATTGGATATCTTGTCTAAAACCATTTGCGCACAAATTTGCACGACTTCGCGTTTTGCGTTCAAACATGCGCAAATGTGCACAAATTGTGCATTTAATTAAATCAAGTAGATTTATGAGTTTTAAATGCTGGAATATGCCTTTAGGATTGGGAAAATGTGGTTGGAACATTGGATTACATGTTTTAAACAATTTGTGCATAAACTTTTTACGAGTTAACATTTTGCGTTCAAACAGGCGCAAATGTGCAAAAATTGTGCATTCAACAATCTCATTTATATTAATGAGTTCAAAAAGCTAGAATATGTGATTAGTGCTATGAATATGCGATTGGAACATTGGATATCTTGTCCATAACCATTTGCGCACAAATTCGCACGAGTTCACCTTTTGCGTTCAAACATGCGCAAATGTGCACAAATTGTGCATTCAATTAAATCAAGTAGATTTATGAGTTTTAAAAGCTGGAATATGTCTTTAGGATTGAAAATATGTAGTTGGAACATTGGATTGCATGGTTTAAACAATTTGTGCATAAATTTTGCACGAGTTAACATTTTGCGTTCAAAGAGGAGCAAATGTGCAAAAATTGTGCATTTCAAAATCTCATTTACATTAATTAGTTCAGAATGCTCGAATATGTGATTGGTGCTGTGAATATGTGATTGGAATATTGGATATCTTGTCTAAAACAATTTGCGCACAAATTTGCACGAGTTCACATTTTGCTTTCAAACCTGCGCAAATGTGCACAAATTGTGCATTCAATTAAATAAAGTAGATTTACAGGTTTTAAAGGATGGAATATTCCTTTAGGATTGAAAATATGTAGTTGGAACATTGGATTACATGTTTTGAACAATTTGTGCATAAATTTTGCACGAGTTAACATTTTACGTTCAAAGAGGAGCAAATATGCATTCAAAAATCTCATTTATATTAAAATACTTTAATATATATATATGATTAGTGCTATGAATATGTCATTGGAGCATTGGATATCCTGTCTAAAAGCATTTGTGCACAAATTTGCACGAGTTCATGTCTTGCGTTCAAACATGCGCAAATGTGCACAAATCGTGCATTCAATTAAATCAAGTAGATTTACGAGTTTTCAAAGCTGGAATATGTCTTTAGGATTGAAAATATGTAGTTGGAGCATGGGATTACATGTTCGAAAGAATTTGTGCGAAAAATGTTCACGGGTTAACTTTTTGAGTTCAAAGAGGCGGAAATGTGCAAAAATTGTGCATTCAACAATCTCATTTATATCGATGAGTTTAAAAAGCATGAATATGTGATTAGTGCTATGAATATGTGATTGGAACATTGCATATCTAAAAACGATTTGCGCACAAATTTGCACGAGTTCACGTTTTTTGTTCAAACATGCGCAAATGAGCACAAATTGCGCATTCAATTAGATCAAGTAGATTTACGAGTTTGAAATGCCGGAATATGTCATTGGGATTTAAAATATGTAGTTAGAACATTGGATTACGTATTTGAAACAATTTGTGCTTAAATTTTTCACGAGTTAACATTTTGCGTTCAAACAGGCACAAATGTGCGTTCAACAATCTCATTTATATTTTTAAGTTTAAAAAGCTAGAATATGTGATTAGTTCTGTACATATGTAATTGGATCAGTGGATATCTTGTCTAAAACCATTTGCGCACAAATTTGCACGAGTTCACGTTTTGCGTTCAAACATGCACAAATTGTGAATTCAATTTAATCAAGTAGATTTAAGAGTTTTAAATGCTGGAATATGTCCTTAGGATTGGGAAAATGTAGTTGGAACATTGGATCACACGTTTTAAAAAATTTGTGCATAAATTTTATACAAGTTAACATTTTACGTTCAAACATGTGCAAAAATTGTGCATTCAACAATCTCGCTTATATTTCTGAGTTTAAAAAGCTAGAATATGTGTTTAGTGCTGTGAGTATCTGATTGGAACATTGGACGGCTTGTTAAAACCATTTGCGCACAAATTTGCACGAGTTCACGTTTTGCGTTCAAACATGCGCAAATGTGTACAAATTGTGCATTGAATTAAATCAAGTAGATTCAAGAGTTTCAAAGGCTGGAATATGTCTTTAGGATTCAAACTATGTAGTTGGAACTTTGTATTACACGGTTTAAACAATTTGTGCATAAATTTTGCACGAGATACTATTTTGTGTTCAAAGAGGGGCGCAAATGTGCAAAAATTGTGCATTCATCAATCGCATTTATATTAATGAGTTTAAAATGCTTGAATATATGATTAGTGCTGTGCATATGTGATTGGAACATTGGATATCTTGTCTAAAACCATTTGCGCACAAATTTGCACGAGTTAGCGTTTTGCGTTCAAACATGCGCAAATGAGCACAAATTGTGCATTCAATTAAATCAAGTATATTTACGAGTTTCAAAAGCTGGAATATGTCTTTAGGATTGAAAATATGCAGTTGGAACATTGGATTGCATGTTTGAAACAATTTGTGCAAAAAATTTTCACGAGTCAACTCTTTGAGTTCAAAGAGGCGGAAATGTGCAAAAATTGTGCATTCCACAATCACATTTATATTAATGAGTTTAAAAGGCATGAATATGCGATTAGTGCTGTGAATATATGATTGGAACATTGCATTTGCGCACAAATTTGCACGAGTTCACGTTTTCCGTTCAAACATGCACAAATGTGCCCAAATTGTGCATTCAATTAGACAAAGTAGATTTATGAGTTTTAAATGCTGGAATATGTCATTGGGATTGAAAATATGCAGTTGGAACATTGGATTACATATTTGAAACAATTTGTGCATAAATTTTACACGAGTTAACATTTTGCGTTCCGACAGGCGCAAATGTGCAAAAATTGTGCATTCAACAGTCTCATTTATATTTTTGAGTTTAAAAAGATAGAATATGTAATTAGTGCTGTGCATATGTGATTGAAACAGTAGATATCTTGTCTGAAACCTTTTGCGCACAAATTTGCACGAGTTCACGTTTTGCGTTCAAACATGCGCAAATTGTGCACAAATTGTGAATTCAATTAAATCAGGTAGATTTAAGATTTTTAAATGCAGGAATATGTCTTTAGGATTGGAAATATGTATTTGGAACATTGGATTACATGTTTTAAACAATTTGCGCATAAATTTTTCACGAGTTAACATTTTACGTTCAAACAGGCGCAAATGTGCAAAAATTGTGGATTCAACAATCTCACTTATATTTTCTGAGTTCAAAAAGCTAGAATATGTGTTTAGTGCTGTTAATATGCGATTGGAACATTGGATGGCTCGTTAAAACCATTTGCGCACAAATTTGCACGAGTTCACGTTTTGCGTTCGAACATGCACAAATGTGCAGAAATTGTGCATTGAATTAAATCAAGTAGAGTAACGAGTTTCAAAGGCTGGAATATTTCTTTAGGATTGAAAATATGAACTTTTAACTTTGGATTACATGGTTCAAACAATTTGTGCATAAATTTTGCACGAGTTAACATTTTGCGTTCAAAGAGTTGCAAATGTGCAAAAATTGTGCATTCAACGATCTCATTTATATTAATGAATCTAAAATGCATGAATATATGATTAGTACTGTGCATATGTGATTGGAACATTGGATATCTTGTCTAAAACCATTTGCGCACAAATTTGCACGACTTCGCGTTTTGCGTTCAAACATGCGCAAATGTGCACAAATTGTGCATTTAATTAAATCAAGTAGATTTATGAGTTTTAAATGCTGGAATATGCCTTTAGGATTGGGAAAATGTGGTTGGAACATTGGATTACATGTTTTAAACAATTTGTGCATAAACTTTTTACGAGTTAACATTTTGCGTTCAAACAGGCGCAAATGTGCAAAAATTGTGCATTCAACAATCTCATTTATATTAATGAGTTCAAAAAGCTAGAATATGTGATTAGTGCTATGAATATGCGATTGGAACATTGGATATCTTGTCCATAACCATTTGCGCACAAATTCGCACGAGTTCACCTTTTGCGTTCAAACATGCGCAAATGTGCACAAATTGTGCATTCAATTAAATCAAGTAGATTTATGAGTTTTAAAAGCTGGAATATGTCTTTAGGATTGAAAATATGTAGTTGGAACATTGGATTGCATGGTTTAAACAATTTGTGCATAAATTTTGCACGAGTTAACATTTTGCGTTCAAAGAGGAGCAAATGTGCAAAAATTGTGCATTTCAAAATCTCATTTACATTAATTAGTTCAGAATGCTCGAATATGTGATTGGTGCTGTGAATATGTGATTGGAATATTGGATATCTTGTCTAAAACAATTTGCGCACAAATTTGCACGAGTTCACATTTTGCTTTCAAACCTGCGCAAATGTGCACAAATTGTGCATTCAATTAAATAAAGTAGATTTACAGGTTTTAAAGGATGGAATATTCCTTTAGGATTGAAAATATGTAGTTGGAACATTGGATTACATGTTTTGAACAATTTGTGCATAAATTTTGCACGAGTTAACATTTTACGTTCAAAGAGGAGCAAATATGCATTCAAAAATCTCATTTATATTAAAATACTTTAATATATATATATGATTAGTGCTATGAATATGTCATTGGAGCATTGGATATCCTGTCTAAAAGCATTTGTGCACAAATTTGCACGAGTTCATGTCTTGCGTTCAAACATGCGCAAATGTGCACAAATCGTGCATTCAATTAAATCAAGTAGATTTACGAGTTTTCAAAGCTGGAATATGTCTTTAGGATTGAAAATATGTAGTTGGAGCATGGGATTACATGTTCGAAAGAATTTGTGCGAAAAATGTTCACGGGTTAACTTTTTGAGTTCAAAGAGGCGGAAATGTGCAAAAATTGTGCATTCAACAATCTCATTTATATCGATGAGTTTAAAAAGCATGAATATGTGATTAGTGCTATGAATATGTGATTGGAACATTGCATATCTAAAAACGATTTGCGCACAAATTTGCACGAGTTCACGTTTTTTGTTCAAACATGCGCAAATGAGCACAAATTGCGCATTCAATTAGATCAAGTAGATTTACGAGTTTGAAATGCCGGAATATGTCATTGGGATTTAAAATATGTAGTTAGAACATTGGATTACGTATTTGAAACAATTTGTGCTTAAATTTTTCACGAGTTAACATTTTGCGTTCAAACAGGCACAAATGTGCGTTCAACAATCTCATTTATATTTTTAAGTTTAAAAAGCTAGAATATGTGATTAGTTCTGTACATATGTAATTGGATCAGTGGATATCTTGTCTAAAACCATTTGCGCACAAATTTGCACGAGTTCACGTTTTGCGTTCAAACATGCACAAATTGTGAATTCAATTTAATCAAGTAGATTTAAGAGTTTTAAATGCTGGAATATGTCCTTAGGATTGGGAAAATGTAGTTGGAACATTGGATCACACGTTTTAAAAAATTTGTGCATAAATTTTATACAAGTTAACATTTTACGTTCAAACATGTGCAAAAATTGTGCATTCAACAATCTCGCTTATATTTCTGAGTTTAAAAAGCTAGAATATGTGTTTAGTGCTGTGAGTATCTGATTGGAACATTGGACGGCTTGTTAAAACCATTTGCGCACAAATTTGCACGAGTTCACGTTTTGCGTTCAAACATGCGCAAATGTGTACAAATTGTGCATTGAATTAAATCAAGTAGATTCAAGAGTTTCAAAGGCTGGAATATGTCTTTAGGATTCAAACTATGTAGTTGGAACTTTGTATTACACGGTTTAAACAATTTGTGCATAAATTTTGCACGAGATACTATTTTGTGTTCAAAGAGGGGCGCAAATGTGCAAAAATTGTGCATTCATCAATCGCATTTATATTAATGAGTTTAAAATGCTTGAATATATGATTAGTGCTGTGCATATGTGATTGGAACATTGGATATCTTGTCTAAAACCATTTGCGCACAAATTTGCACGAGTTAGCGTTTTGCGTTCAAACATGCGCAAATGAGCACAAATTGTGCATTCAATTAAATCAAGTATATTTACGAGTTTCAAAAGCTGGAATATGTCTTTAGGATTGAAAATATGCAGTTGGAACATTGGATTGCATGTTTGAAACAATTTGTGCAAAAAATTTTCACGAGTCAACTCTTTGAGTTCAAAGAGGCGGAAATGTGCAAAAATTGTGCATTCCACAATCACATTTATATTAATGAGTTTAAAAGGCATGAATATGCGATTAGTGCTGTGAATATATGATTGGAACATTGCATTTGCGCACAAATTTGCACGAGTTCACGTTTTCCGTTCAAACATGCACAAATGTGCCCAAATTGTGCATTCAATTAGACAAAGTAGATTTATGAGTTTTAAATGCTGGAATATGTCATTGGGATTGAAAATATGCAGTTGGAACATTGGATTACATATTTGAAACAATTTGTGCATAAATTTTACACGAGTTAACATTTTGCGTTCCGACAGGCGCAAATGTGCAAAAATTGTGCATTCAACAGTCTCATTTATATTTTTGAGTTTAAAAAGATAGAATATGTAATTAGTGCTGTGCATATGTGATTGAAACAGTAGATATCTTGTCTGAAACCTTTTGCGCACAAATTTGCACGAGTTCACGTTTTGCGTTCAAACATGCGCAAATTGTGCACAAATTGTGAATTCAATTAAATCAGGTAGATTTAAGATTTTTAAATGCAGGAATATGTCTTTAGGATTGGAAATATGTATTTGGAACATTGGATTACATGTTTTAAACAATTTGCGCATAAATTTTTCACGAGTTAACATTTTACGTTCAAACAGGCGCAAATGTGCAAAAATTGTGGATTCAACAATCTCACTTATATTTTCTGAGTTCAAAAAGCTAGAATATGTGTTTAGTGCTGTTAATATGCGATTGGAACATTGGATGGCTCGTTAAAACCATTTGCGCACAAATTTGCACGAGTTCACGTTTTGCGTTCGAACATGCACAAATGTGCAGAAATTGTGCATTGAATTAAATCAAGTAGAGTAACGAGTTTCAAAGGCTGGAATATTTCTTTAGGATTGAAAATATGAACTTTTAACTTTGGATTACATGGTTCAAACAATTTGTGCATAAATTTTGCACGAGTTAACATTTTGCGTTCAAAGAGTTGCAAATGTGCAAAAATTGTGCATTCAACGATCTCATTTATATTAATGAATCTAAAATGCATGAATATATGATTAGTACTGTGCATATGTGATTGGAACATTGGATATCTTGTCTAAAACCATTTGCGCACAAATTTGCACGACTTCGCGTTTTGCGTTCAAACATGCGCAAATGTGCACAAATTGTGCATTTAATTAAATCAAGTAGATTTATGAGTTTTAAATGCTGGAATATGCCTTTAGGATTGGGAAAATGTGGTTGGAACATTGGATTACATGTTTTAAACAATTTGTGCATAAACTTTTTACGAGTTAACATTTTGCGTTCAAACAGGCGCAAATGTGCAAAAATTGTGCATTCAACAATCTCATTTATATTAATGAGTTCAAAAAGCTAGAATATGTGATTAGTGCTATGAATATGCGATTGGAACATTGGATATCTTGTCCATAACCATTTGCGCACAAATTCGCACGAGTTCACCTTTTGCGTTCAAACATGCGCAAATGTGCACAAATTGTGCATTCAATTAAATCAAGTAGATTTATGAGTTTTAAAAGCTGGAATATGTCTTTAGGATTGAAAATATGTAGTTGGAACATTGGATTGCATGGTTTAAACAATTTGTGCATAAATTTTGCACGAGTTAACATTTTGCGTTCAAAGAGGAGCAAATGTGCAAAAATTGTGCATTTCAAAATCTCATTTACATTAATTAGTTCAGAATGCTCGAATATGTGATTGGTGCTGTGAATATGTGATTGGAATATTGGATATCTTGTCTAAAACAATTTGCGCACAAATTTGCACGAGTTCACATTTTGCTTTCAAACCTGCGCAAATGTGCACAAATTGTGCATTCAATTAAATAAAGTAGATTTACAGGTTTTAAAGGATGGAATATTCCTTTAGGATTGAAAATATGTAGTTGGAACATTGGATTACATGTTTTGAACAATTTGTGCATAAATTTTGCACGAGTTAACATTTTACGTTCAAAGAGGAGCAAATATGCATTCAAAAATCTCATTTATATTAAAATACTTTAATATATATATATATATATATATATGATTAGTGCTATGAATATGTCATTGGAGCATTGGATATCCTGTCTAAAAGCATTTGTGCACAAATTTGCACGAGTTCATGTCTTGCGTTCAAACATGCGCAAATGTGCACAAATCGTGCATTCAATTAAATCAAGTAGATTTACGAGTTTTCAAAGCTGGAATATGTCTTTAGGATTGAAAATATGTAGTTGGAGCATGGGATTACATGTTCGAAAGAATTTGTGCGAAAAATGTTCACGGGTTAACTTTTTGAGTTCAAAGAGGCGGAAATGTGCAAAAATTGTGCATTCAACAATCTCATTTATATCGATGAGTTTAAAAAGCATGAATATGTGATTAGTGCTATGAATATGTGATTGGAACATTGCATATCTAAAAACGATTTGCGCACAAATTTGCACGAGTTCACGTTTTTTGTTCAAGCATGCGCAAATGAGCACAAATTGCGCATTCAATTAGATCAAGTAGATTTACGAGTTTGAAATGCCGGAATATGTCATTGGGATTTAAAATATGTAGTTAGAACATTGGATTACGTATTTGAAACAATTTGTGCTTAAATTTTTCACGAGTTAACATTTTGCGTTCAAACAGGCACAAATGTGCGTTCAACAATCTCATTTATATTTTTAAGTTTAAAAAGCTAGAATATGTGATTAGTTCTGTACATATGTAATTGGATCAGTGGATATCTTGTCTAAAACCATTTGCGCACAAATTTGCACGAGTTCACGTTTTGCGTTCAAACATGCACAAATTGTGAATTCAATTTAATCAAGTAGATTTAAGAGTTTTAAATGCTGGAATATGTCCTTAGGATTGGGAAAATGTAGTTGGAACATTGGATCACACGTTTTAAAAAATTTGTGCATAAATTTTATACAAGTTAACATTTTACGTTCAAACATGTGCAAAAATTGTGCATTCAACAATCTCGCTTATATTTCTGAGTTTAAAAAGCTAGAATATGTGTTTAGTGCTGTGAGTATCTGATTGGAACATTGGACGGCTTGTTAAAACCATTTGCGCACAAATTTGCACGAGTTCACGTTTTGCGTTCAAACATGCGCAAATGTGTACAAATTGTGCATTGAATTAAATCAAGTAGATTCAAGAGTTTCAAAGGCTGGAATATGTCTTTAGGATTCAAACTATGTAGTTGGAACTTTGTATTACACGGTTTAAACAATTTGTGCATAAATTTTGCACGAGATACTATTTTGTGTTCAAAGAGGGGCGCAAATGTGCAAAAATTGTGCATTCATCAATCGCATTTATATTAATGAGTTTAAAATGCTTGAATATATGATTAGTGCTGTGCATATGTGATTGGAACATTGGATATCTTGTCTAAAACCATTTGCGCACAAATTTGCACGAGTTAGCGTTTTGCGTTCAAACATGCGCAAATGAGCACAAATTGTGCATTCAATTAAATCAAGTATATTTACGAGTTTCAAAAGCTGGAATATGTCTTTAGGATTGAAAATATGCAGTTGGAACATTGGATTGCATGTTTGAAACAATTTGTGCAAAAAATTTTCACGAGTCAACTCTTTGAGTTCAAAGAGGCGGAAATGTGCAAAAATTGTGCATTCCACAATCACATTTATATTAATGAGTTTAAAAGGCATGAATATGCGATTAGTGCTGTGAATATATGATTGGAACATTGCATTTGCGCACAAATTTGCACGAGTTCACGTTTTCCGTTCAAACATGCACAAATGTGCCCAAATTGTGCATTCAATTAGACAAAGTAGATTTATGAGTTTTAAATGCTGGAATATGTCATTGGGATTGAAAATATGCAGTTGGAACATTGGATTACATATTTGAAACAATTTGTGCATAAATTTTACACGAGTTAACATTTTGCGTTCCGACAGGCGCAAATGTGCAAAAATTGTGCATTCAACAGTCTCATTTATATTTTTGAGTTTAAAAAGATAGAATATGTAATTAGTGCTGTGCATATGTGATTGAAACAGTAGATATCTTGTCTGAAACCTTTTGCGCACAAATTTGCACGAGTTCACGTTTTGCGTTCAAACATGCGCAAATTGTGCACAAATTGTGAATTCAATTAAATCAGGTAGATTTAAGATTTTTAAATGCAGGAATATGTCTTTAGGATTGGAAATATGTATTTGGAACATTGGATTACATGTTTTAAACAATTTGCGCATAAATTTTTCACGAGTTAACATTTTACGTTCAAACAGGCGCAAATGTGCAAAAATTGTGGATTCAACAATCTCACTTATATTTTCTGAGTTCAAAAAGCTAGAATATGTGTTTAGTGCTGTTAATATGCGATTGGAACATTGGATGGCTCGTTAAAACCATTTGCGCACAAATTTGCACGAGTTCACGTTTTGCGTTCGAACATGCACAAATGTGCAGAAATTGTGCATTGAATTAAATCAAGTAGAGTAACGAGTTTCAAAGGCTGGAATATTTCTTTAGGATTGAAAATATGAACTTTTAACTTTGGATTACATGGTTCAAACAATTTGTGCATAAATTTTGCACGAGTTAACATTTTGCGTTCAAAGAGTTGCAAATGTGCAAAAATTGTGCATTCAACGATCTCATTTATATTAATGAATCTAAAATGCATGAATATATGATTAGTACTGTGCATATGTGATTGGAACATTGGATATCTTGTCTAAAACCATTTGCGCACAAATTTGCACGACTTCGCGTTTTGCGTTCAAACATGCGCAAATGTGCACAAATTGTGCATTTAATTAAATCAAGTAGATTTATGAGTTTTAAATGCTGGAATATGCCTTTAGGATTGGGAAAATGTGGTTGGAACATTGGATTACATGTTTTAAACAATTTGTGCATAAACTTTTTACGAGTTAACATTTTGCGTTCAAACAGGCGCAAATGTGCAAAAATTGTGCATTCAACAATCTCATTTATATTAATGAGTTCAAAAAGCTAGAATATGTGATTAGTGCTATGAATATGCGATTGGAACATTGGATATCTTGTCCATAACCATTTGCGCACAAATTCGCACGAGTTCACCTTTTGCGTTCAAACATGCGCAAATGTGCACAAATTGTGCATTCAATTAAATCAAGTAGATTTATGAGTTTTAAAAGCTGGAATATGTCTTTAGGATTGAAAATATGTAGTTGGAACATTGGATTGCATGGTTTAAACAATTTTTGCATAAATTTTGCACGAGTTAACATTTTGCGTTCAAAGAGGAGCAAATGTGCAAAAATTGTGCATTTCAAAATCTCATTTACATTAATTAGTTCAGAATGCTCGAATATGTGATTGGTGCTGTGAATATGTGATTGGAATATTGGATATCTTGTCTAAAACAATTTGCGCACAAATTTGCACGAGTTCACATTTTGCTTTCAAACCTGCGCAAATGTGCACAAATTGTGCATTCAATTAAATAAAGTAGATTTACAGGTTTTAAAGGATGGAATATTCCTTTAGGATTGAAAATATGTAGTTGGAACATTGGATTACATGTTTTGAACAATTTGTGCATAAATTTTGCACGAGTTAACATTTTACGTTCAAAGAGGAGCAAATATGCATTCAAAAATCTCATTTATATTAAAATACTTTAATATATATATATATATATATATATGATTAGTGCTATGAATATGTCATTGGAGCATTGGATATCCTGTCTAAAAGCATTTGTGCACAAATTTGCACGAGTTCATGTCTTGCGTTCAAACATGCGCAAATGTGCACAAATCGTGCATTCAATTAAATCAAGTAGATTTACGAGTTTTCAAAGCTGGAATATGTCTTTAGGATTGAAAATATGTAGTTGGAGCATGGGATTACATGTTCGAAAGAATTTGTGCGAAAAATGTTCACGGGTTAACTTTTTGAGTTCAAAGAGGCGGAAATGTGCAAAAATTGTGCATTCAACAATCTCATTTATATCGATGAGTTTAAAAAGCATGAATATGTGATTAGTGCTATGAATATGTGATTGGAACATTGCATATCTAAAAACGATTTGCGCACAAATTTGCACGAGTTCACGTTTTTTGTTCAAACATGCGCAAATGAGCACAAATTGCGCATTCAATTAGATCAAGTAGATTTACGAGTTTGAAATGCCGGAATATGTCATTGGGATTTAAAATATGTAGTTAGAACATTGGATTACGTATTTGAAACAATTTGTGCTTAAATTTTTCACGAGTTAACATTTTGCGTTCAAACAGGCACAAATGTGCGTTCAACAATCTCATTTATATTTTTAAGTTTAAAAAGCTAGAATATGTGATTAGTTCTGTACATATGTAATTGGATCAGTGGATATCTTGTCTAAAACCATTTGCGCACAAATTTGCACGAGTTCACGTTTTGCGTTCAAACATGCACAAATTGTGAATTCAATTTAATCAAGTAGATTTAAGAGTTTTAAATGCTGGAATATGTCCTTAGGATTGGGAAAATGTAGTTGGAACATTGGATCACACGTTTTAAAAAATTTGTGCATAAATTTTATACAAGTTAACATTTTACGTTCAAACATGTGCAAAAATTGTGCATTCAACAATCTCGCTTATATTTCTGAGTTTAAAAAGCTAGAATATGTGTTTAGTGCTGTGAGTATCTGATTGGAACATTGGACGGCTTGTTAAAACCATTTGCGCACAAATTTGCACGAGTTCACGTTTTGCGTTCAAACATGCGCAAATGTGTACAAATTGTGCATTGAATTAAATCAAGTAGATTCAAGAGTTTCAAAGGCTGGAATATGTCTTTAGGATTCAAACTATGTAGTTGGAACTTTGTATTACACGGTTTAAACAATTTGTGCATAAATTTTGCACGAGATACTATTTTGTGTTCAAAGAGGGGCGCAAATGTGCAAAAATTGTGCATTCATCAATCGCATTTATATTAATGAGTTTAAAATGCTTGAATATATGATTAGTGCTGTGCATATGTGATTGGAACATTGGATATCTTGTCTAAAACCATTTGCGCACAAATTTGCACGAGTTAGCGTTTTGCGTTCAAACATGCGCAAATGAGCACAAATTGTGCATTCAATTAAATCAAGTATATTTACGAGTTTCAAAAGCTGGAATATGTCTTTAGGATTGAAAATATGCAGTTGGAACATTGGATTGCATGTTTGAAACAATTTGTGCAAAAAATTTTCACGAGTCAACTCTTTGAGTTCAAAGAGGCGGAAATGTGCAAAAATTGTGCATTCCACAATCACATTTATATTAATGAGTTTAAAAGGCATGAATATGCGATTAGTGCTGTGAATATATGATTGGAACATTGCATTTGCGCACAAATTTGCACGAGTTCACGTTTTCCGTTCAAACATGCACAAATGTGCCCAAATTGTGCATTCAATTAGACAAAGTAGATTTATGAGTTTTAAATGCTGGAATATGTCATTGGGATTGAAAATATGCAGTTGGAACATTGGATTACATATTTGAAACAATTTGTGCATAAATTTTACACGAGTTAACATTTTGCGTTCCGACAGGCGCAAATGTGCAAAAATTGTGCATTCAACAGTCTCATTTATATTTTTGAGTTTAAAAAGATAGAATATGTAATTAGTGCTGTGCATATGTGATTGAAACAGTAGATATCTTGTCTGAAACCTTTTGCGCACAAATTTGCACGAGTTCACGTTTTGCGTTCAAACATGCGCAAATTGTGCACAAATTGTGAATTCAATTAAATCAGGTAGATTTAAGATTTTTAAATGCAGGAATATGTCTTTAGGATTGGAAATATGTATTTGGAACATTGGATTACATGTTTTAAACAATTTGCGCATAAATTTTTCACGAGTTAACATTTTACGTTCAAACAGGCGCAAATGTGCAAAAATTGTGGATTCAACAATCTCACTTATATTTTCTGAGTTCAAAAAGCTAGAATATGTGTTTAGTGCTGTTAATATGCGATTGGAACATTGGATGGCTCGTTAAAACCATTTGCGCACAAATTTGCACGAGTTCACGTTTTGCGTTCGAACATGCACAAATGTGCAGAAATTGTGCATTGAATTAAATCAAGTAGAGTAACGAGTTTCAAAGGCTGGAATATTTCTTTAGGATTGAAAATATGAACTTTTAACTTTGGATTACATGGTTCAAACAATTTGTGCATAAATTTTGCACGAGTTAACATTTTGCGTTCAAAGAGTTGCAAATGTGCAAAAATTGTGCATTCAACGATCTCATTTATATTAATGAATCTAAAATGCATGAATATATGATTAGTACTGTGCATATGTGATTGGAACATTGGATATCTTGTCTAAAACCATTTGCGCACAAATTTGCACGACTTCGCGTTTTGCGTTCAAACATGCGCAAATGTGCACAAATTGTGCATTTAATTAAATCAAGTAGATTTATGAGTTTTAAATGCTGGAATATGCCTTTAGGATTGGGAAAATGTGGTTGGAACATTGGATTACATGTTTTAAACAATTTGTGCATAAACTTTTTACGAGTTAACATTTTGCGTTCAAACAGGCGCAAATGTGCAAAAATTGTGCATTCAACAATCTCATTTATATTAATGAGTTCAAAAAGCTAGAATATGTGATTAGTGCTATGAATATGCGATTGGAACATTGGATATCTTGTCCATAACCATTTGCGCACAAATTCGCACGAGTTCACCTTTTGCGTTCAAACATGCGCAAATGTGCACAAATTGTGCATTCAATTAAATCAAGTAGATTTATGAGTTTTAAAAGCTGGAATATGTCTTTAGGATTGAAAATATGTAGTTGGAACATTGGATTGCATGGTTTAAACAATTTTTGCATAAATTTTGCACGAGTTAACATTTTGCGTTCAAAGAGGAGCAAATGTGCAAAAATTGTGCATTTCAAAATCTCATTTACATTAATTAGTTCAGAATGCTCGAATATGTGATTGGTGCTGTGAATATGTGATTGGAATATTGGATATCTTGTCTAAAACAATTTGCGCACAAATTTGCACGAGTTCACATTTTGCTTTCAAACCTGCGCAAATGTGCACAAATTGTGCATTCAATTAAATAAAGTAGATTTACAGGTTTTAAAGGATGGAATATTCCTTTAGGATTGAAAATATGTAGTTGGAACATTGGATTACATGTTTTGAACAATTTGTGCATAAATTTTGCACGAGTTAACATTTTACGTTCAAAGAGGAGCAAATATGCATTCAAAAATCTCATTTATATTAAAATACTTTAATATATATATATATATATATGATTAGTGCTATGAATATGTCATTGGAGCATTGGATATCCTGTCTAAAAGCATTTGTGCACAAATTTGCACGAGTTCATGTCTTGCGTTCAAACATGCGCAAATGTGCACAAATCGTGCATTCAATTAAATCAAGTAGATTTACGAGTTTTCAAAGCTGGAATATGTCTTTAGGATTGAAAATATGTAGTTGGAGCATGGGATTACATGTTCGAAAGAATTTGTGCGAAAAATGTTCACGGGTTAACTTTTTGAGTTCAAAGAGGCGGAAATGTGCAAAAATTGTGCATTCAACAATCTCATTTATATCGATGAGTTTAAAAAGCATGAATATGTGATTAGTGCTATGAATATGTGATTGGAACATTGCATATCTAAAAACGATTTGCGCACAAATTTGCACGAGTTCACGTTTTTTGTTCAAACATGCGCAAATGAGCACAAATTGCGCATTCAATTAGATCAAGTAGATTTACGAGTTTGAAATGCCGGAATATGTCATTGGGATTTAAAATATGTAGTTAGAACATTGGATTACGTATTTGAAACAATTTGTGCTTAAATTTTTCACGAGTTAACATTTTGCGTTCAAACAGGCACAAATGTGCGTTCAACAATCTCATTTATATTTTTAAGTTTAAAAAGCTAGAATATGTGATTAGTTCTGTACATATGTAATTGGATCAGTGGATATCTTGTCTAAAACCATTTGCGCACAAATTTGCACGAGTTCACGTTTTGCGTTCAAACATGCACAAATTGTGAATTCAATTTAATCAAGTAGATTTAAGAGTTTTAAATGCTGGAATATGTCCTTAGGATTGGGAAAATGTAGTTGGAACATTGGATCACACGTTTTAAAAAATTTGTGCATAAATTTTATACAAGTTAACATTTTACGTTCAAACATGTGCAAAAATTGTGCATTCAACAATCTCGCTTATATTTCTGAGTTTAAAAAGCTAGAATATGTGTTTAGTGCTGTGAGTATCTGATTGGAACATTGGACGGCTTGTTAAAACCATTTGCGCACAAATTTGCACGAGTTCACGTTTTGCGTTCAAACATGCGCAAATGTGTACAAATTGTGCATTGAATTAAATCAAGTAGATTCAAGAGTTTCAAAGGCTGGAATATGTCTTTAGGATTCAAACTATGTAGTTGGAACTTTGTATTACACGGTTTAAACAATTTGTGCATAAATTTTGCACGAGATACTATTTTGTGTTCAAAGAGGGGCGCAAATGTGCAAAAATTGTGCATTCATCAATCGCATTTATATTAATGAGTTTAAAATGCTTGAATATATGATTAGTGCTGTGCATATGTGATTGGAACATTGGATATCTTGTCTAAAACCATTTGCGCACAAATTTGCACGAGTTAGCGTTTTGCGTTCAAACATGCGCAAATGAGCACAAATTGTGCATTCAATTAAATCAAGTATATTTACGAGTTTCAAAAGCTGGAATATGTCTTTAGGATTGAAAATATGCAGTTGGAACATTGGATTGCATGTTTGAAACAATTTGTGCAAAAAATTTTCACGAGTCAACTCTTTGAGTTCAAAGAGGCGGAAATGTGCAAAAATTGTGCATTCCACAATCACATTTATATTAATGAGTTTAAAAGGCATGAATATGCGATTAGTGCTGTGAATATATGATTGGAACATTGCATTTGCGCACAAATTTGCACGAGTTCACGTTTTCCGTTCAAACATGCACAAATGTGCCCAAATTGTGCATTCAATTAGACAAAGTAGATTTATGAGTTTTAAATGCTGGAATATGTCATTGGGATTGAAAATATGCAGTTGGAACATTGGATTACATATTTGAAACAATTTGTGCATAAATTTTACACGAGTTAACATTTTGCGTTCCGACAGGCGCAAATGTGCAAAAATTGTGCATTCAACAGTCTCATTTATATTTTTGAGTTTAAAAAGATAGAATATGTAATTAGTGCTGTGCATATGTGATTGAAACAGTAGATATCTTGTCTGAAACCTTTTGCGCACAAATTTGCACGAGTTCACGTTTTGCGTTCAAACATGCGCAAATTGTGCACAAATTGTGAATTCAATTAAATCAGGTAGATTTAAGATTTTTAAATGCAGGAATATGTCTTTAGGATTGGAAATATGTATTTGGAACATTGGATTACATGTTTTAAACAATTTGCGCATAAATTTTTCACGAGTTAACATTTTACGTTCAAACAGGCGCAAATGTGCAAAAATTGTGGATTCAACAATCTCACTTATATTTTCTGAGTTCAAAAAGCTAGAATATGTGTTTAGTGCTGTTAATATGCGATTGGAACATTGGATGGCTCGTTAAAACCATTTGCGCACAAATTTGCACGAGTTCACGTTTTGCGTTCGAACATGCACAAATGTGCAGAAATTGTGCATTGAATTAAATCAAGTAGAGTAACGAGTTTCAAAGGCTGGAATATTTCTTTAGGATTGAAAATATGAACTTTTAACTTTGGATTACATGGTTCAAACAATTTGTGCATAAATTTTGCACGAGTTAACATTTTGCGTTCAAAGAGTTGCAAATGTGCAAAAATTGTGCATTCAACGATCTCATTTATATTAATGAATCTAAAATGCATGAATATATGATTAGTACTGTGCATATGTGATTGGAACATTGGATATCTTGTCTAAAACCATTTGCGCACAAATTTGCACGACTTCGCGTTTTGCGTTCAAACATGCGCAAATGTGCACAAATTGTGCATTTAATTAAATCAAGTAGATTTATGAGTTTTAAATGCTGGAATATGCCTTTAGGATTGGGAAAATGTGGTTGGAACATTGGATTACATGTTTTAAACAATTTGTGCATAAACTTTTTACGAGTTAACATTTTGCGTTCAAACAGGCGCAAATGTGCAAAAATTGTGCATTCAACAATCTCATTTATATTAATGAGTTCAAAAAGCTAGAATATGTGATTAGTGCTATGAATATGCGATTGGAACATTGGATATCTTGTCCATAACCATTTGCGCACAAATTCGCACGAGTTCACCTTTTGCGTTCAAACATGCGCAAATGTGCACAAATTGTGCATTCAATTAAATCAAGTAGATTTATGAGTTTTAAAAGCTGGAATATGTCTTTAGGATTGAAAATATGTAGTTGGAACATTGGATTGCATGGTTTAAACAATTTGTGCATAAATTTTGCACGAGTTAACATTTTGCGTTCAAAGAGGAGCAAATGTGCAAAAATTGTGCATTTCAAAATCTCATTTACATTAATTAGTTCAGAATGCTCGAATATGTGATTGGTGCTGTGAATATGTGATTGGAATATTGGATATCTTGTCTAAAACAATTTGCGCACAAATTTGCACGAGTTCACATTTTGCTTTCAAACCTGCGCAAATGTGCACAAATTGTGCATTCAATTAAATAAAGTAGATTTACAGGTTTTAAAGGATGGAATATTCCTTTAGGATTGAAAATATGTAGTTGGAACATTGGATTACATGTTTTGAACAATTTGTGCATAAATTTTGCACGAGTTAACATTTTACGTTCAAAGAGGAGCAAATATGCATTCAAAAATCTCATTTATATTAAAATACTTTAATATATATATATATATATATATGATTAGTGCTATGAATATGTCATTGGAGCATTGGATATCCTGTCTAAAAGCATTTGTGCACAAATTTGCACGAGTTCATGTCTTGCGTTCAAACATGTGCAAATGTGCACAAATCGTGCATTCAATTAAATCAAGTAGATTTACGAGTTTTCAAAGCTGGAATATGTCTTTAGGATTGAAAATATGTAGTTGGAGCATGGGATTACATGTTCGAAAGAATTTGTGCGAAAAATGTTCACGGGTTAACTTTTTGAGTTCAAAGAGGCGGAAATGTGCAAAAATTGTGCATTCAACAATCTCATTTATATCGATGAGTTTAAAAAGCATGAATATGTGATTAGTGCTATGAATATGTGATTGGAACATTGCATATCTAAAAACGATTTGCGCACAAATTTGCACGAGTTCACGTTTTTTGTTCAAACATGCGCAAATGAGCACAAATTGCGCATTCAATTAGATCAAGTAGATTTACGAGTTTGAAATGCCGGAATATGTCATTGGGATTTAAAATATGTAGTTAGAACATTGGATTACGTATTTGAAACAATTTGTGCTTAAATTTTTCACGAGTTAACATTTTGCGTTCAAACAGGCACAAATGTGCGTTCAACAATCTCATTTATATTTTTAAGTTTAAAAAGCTAGAATATGTGATTAGTTCTGTACATATGTAATTGGATCAGTGGATATCTTGTCTAAAACCATTTGCGCACAAATTTGCACGAGTTCACGTTTTGCGTTCAAACATGCACAAATTGTGAATTCAATTTAATCAAGTAGATTTAAGAGTTTTAAATGCTGGAATATGTCCTTAGGATTGGGAAAATGTAGTTGGAACATTGGATCACACGTTTTAAAAAATTTGTGCATAAATTTTATACAAGTTAACATTTTACGTTCAAACATGTGCAAAAATTGTGCATTCAACAATCTCGCTTATATTTCTGAGTTTAAAAAGCTAGAATATGTGTTTAGTGCTGTGAGTATCTGATTGGAACATTGGACGGCTTGTTAAAACCATTTGCGCACAAATTTGCACGAGTTCACGTTTTGCGTTCAAACATGCGCAAATGTGTACAAATTGTGCATTGAATTAAATCAAGTAGATTCAAGAGTTTCAAAGGCTGGAATATGTCTTTAGGATTCAAACTATGTAGTTGGAACTTTGTATTACACGGTTTAAACAATTTGTGCATAAATTTTGCACGAGATACTATTTTGTGTTCAAAGAGGGGCGCAAATGTGCAAAAATTGTGCATTCATCAATCGCATTTATATTAATGAGTTTAAAATGCTTGAATATATGATTAGTGCTGTGCATATGTGATTGGAACATTGGATATCTTGTCTAAAACCATTTGCGCACAAATTTGCACGAGTTAGCGTTTTGCGTTCAAACATGCGCAAATGAGCACAAATTGTGCATTCAATTAAATCAAGTATATTTACGAGTTTCAAAAGCTGGAATATGTCTTTAGGATTGAAAATATGCAGTTGGAACATTGGATTGCATGTTTGAAACAATTTGTGCAAAAAATTTTCACGAGTCAACTCTTTGAGTTCAAAGAGGCGGAAATGTGCAAAAATTGTGCATTCCACAATCACATTTATATTAATGAGTTTAAAAGGCATGAATATGCGATTAGTGCTGTGAATATATGATTGGAACATTGCATTTGCGCACAAATTTGCACGAGTTCACGTTTTCCGTTCAAACATGCACAAATGTGCCCAAATTGTGCATTCAATTAGACAAAGTAGATTTATGAGTTTTAAATGCTGGAATATGTCATTGGGATTGAAAATATGCAGTTGGAACATTGGATTACATATTTGAAACAATTTGTGCATAAATTTTACACGAGTTAACATTTTGCGTTCCGACAGGCGCAAATGTGCAAAAATTGTGCATTCAACAGTCTCATTTATATTTTTGAGTTTAAAAAGATAGAATATGTAATTAGTGCTGTGCATATGTGATTGAAACAGTAGATATCTTGTCTGAAACCTTTTGCGCACAAATTTGCACGAGTTCACGTTTTGCGTTCAAACATGCGCAAATTGTGCACAAATTGTGAATTCAATTAAATCAGGTAGATTTAAGATTTTTAAATGCAGGAATATGTCTTTAGGATTGGAAATATGTATTTGGAACATTGGATTACATGTTTTAAACAATTTGCGCATAAATTTTTCACGAGTTAACATTTTACGTTCAAACAGGCGCAAATGTGCAAAAATTGTGGATTCAACAATCTCACTTATATTTTCTGAGTTCAAAAAGCTAGAATATGTGTTTAGTGCTGTTAATATGCGATTGGAACATTGGATGGCTCGTTAAAACCATTTGCGCACAAATTTGCACGAGTTCACGTTTTGCGTTCGAACATGCACAAATGTGCAGAAATTGTGCATTGAATTAAATCAAGTAGAGTAACGAGTTTCAAAGGCTGGAATATTTCTTTAGGATTGAAAATATGAACTTTTAACTTTGGATTACATGGTTCAAACAATTTGTGCATAAATTTTGCACGAGTTAACATTTTGCGTTCAAAGAGTTGCAAATGTGCAAAAATTGTGCATTCAACGATCTCATTTATATTAATGAATCTAAAATGCATGAATATATGATTAGTACTGTGCATATGTGATTGGAACATTGGATATCTTGTCTAAAACCATTTGCGCACAAATTTGCACGACTTCGCGTTTTGCGTTCAAACATGCGCAAATGTGCACAAATTGTGCATTTAATTAAATCAAGTAGATTTATGAGTTTTAAATGCTGGAATATGCCTTTAGGATTGGGAAAATGTGGTTGGAACATTGGATTACATGTTTTAAACAATTTGTGCATAAACTTTTTACGAGTTAACATTTTGCGTTCAAACAGGCGCAAATGTGCAAAAATTGTGCATTCAACAATCTCATTTATATTAATGAGTTCAAAAAGCTAGAATATGTGATTAGTGCTATGAATATGCGATTGGAACATTGGATATCTTGTCCATAACCATTTGCGCACAAATTCGCACGAGTTCACCTTTTGCGTTCAAACATGCGCAAATGTGCACAAATTGTGCATTCAATTAAATCAAGTAGATTTATGAGTTTTAAAAGCTGGAATATGTCTTTAGGATTGAAAATATGTAGTTGGAACATTGGATTGCATGGTTTAAACAATTTTTGCATAAATTTTGCACGAGTTAACATTTTGCGTTCAAAGAGGAGCAAATGTGCAAAAATTGTGCATTTCAAAATCTCATTTACATTAATTAGTTCAGAATGCTCGAATATGTGATTGGTGCTGTGAATATGTGATTGGAATATTGGATATCTTGTCTAAAACAATTTGCGCACAAATTTGCACGAGTTCACATTTTGCTTTCAAACCTGCGCAAATGTGCACAAATTGTGCATTCAATTAAATAAAGTAGATTTACAGGTTTTAAAGGATGGAATATTCCTTTAGGATTGAAAATATGTAGTTGGAACATTGGATTACATGTTTTGAACAATTTGTGCATAAATTTTGCACGAGTTAACATTTTACGTTCAAAGAGGAGCAAATATGCATTCAAAAATCTCATTTATATTAAAATACTTTAATATATATATATATATATATGATTAGTGCTATGAATATGTCATTGGAGCATTGGATATCCTGTCTAAAAGCATTTGTGCACAAATTTGCACGAGTTCATGTCTTGCGTTCAAACATGCGCAAATGTGCACAAATCGTGCATTCAATTAAATCAAGTAGATTTACGAGTTTTCAAAGCTGGAATATGTCTTTAGGATTGAAAATATGTAGTTGGAGCATGGGATTACATGTTCGAAAGAATTTGTGCGAAAAATGTTCACGGGTTAACTTTTTGAGTTCAAAGAGGCGGAAATGTGCAAAAATTGTGCATTCAACAATCTCATTTATATCGATGAGTTTAAAAAGCATGAATATGTGATTAGTGCTATGAATATGTGATTGGAACATTGCATATCTAAAAACGATTTGCGCACAAATTTGCACGAGTTCACGTTTTTTGTTCAAACATGCGCAAATGAGCACAAATTGCGCATTCAATTAGATCAAGTAGATTTACGAGTTTGAAATGCCGGAATATGTCATTGGGATTTAAAATATGTAGTTAGAACATTGGATTACGTATTTGAAACAATTTGTGCTTAAATTTTTCACGAGTTAACATTTTGCGTTCAAACAGGCACAAATGTGCGTTCAACAATCTCATTTATATTTTTAAGTTTAAAAAGCTAGAATATGTGATTAGTTCTGTACATATGTAATTGGATCAGTGGATATCTTGTCTAAAACCATTTGCGCACAAATTTGCACGAGTTCACGTTTTGCGTTCAAACATGCACAAATTGTGAATTCAATTTAATCAAGTAGATTTAAGAGTTTTAAATGCTGGAATATGTCCTTAGGATTGGGAAAATGTAGTTGGAACATTGGATCACACGTTTTAAAAAATTTGTGCATAAATTTTATACAAGTTAACATTTTACGTTCAAACATGTGCAAAAATTGTGCATTCAACAATCTCGCTTATATTTCTGAGTTTAAAAAGCTAGAATATGTGTTTAGTGCTGTGAGTATCTGATTGGAACATTGGACGGCTTGTTAAAACCATTTGCGCACAAATTTGCACGAGTTCACGTTTTGCGTTCAAACATGCGCAAATGTGTACAAATTGTGCATTGAATTAAATCAAGTAGATTCAAGAGTTTCAAAGGCTGGAATATGTCTTTAGGATTCAAACTATGTAGTTGGAACTTTGTATTACACGGTTTAAACAATTTGTGCATAAATTTTGCACGAGATACTATTTTGTGTTCAAAGAGGGGCGCAAATGTGCAAAAATTGTGCATTCATCAATCGCATTTATATTAATGAGTTTAAAATGCTTGAATATATGATTAGTGCTGTGCATATGTGATTGGAACATTGGATATCTTGTCTAAAACCATTTGCGCACAAATTTTGATACGAACCCTACCTATAATAGAGATAGAACGCGCATCCAACTTTGAAATCGTTGCCCAAGATCGTCAAGATGAGGTTGTGAAGATGGAGCTAAACCCCTTGCTTATTAAATTGAAGCAAGATACTTAGCTATTATAAGATGAACAATCACACAATTCTAAGTTTAATCTAACCTAGCAATTGTAATGAAAGGTAGAAGTGAAACAATTCAAGTAAACTTGCAAAGTTTCAAAAAAACAAAGTTTAAGGAAAAACCTCACTTTTAATATTTCAATTTTCTTCTTTTTTAAATTCGTATGTCATAGGGTTAGCCCTTATATAGGCATGTAAACAACCTAATCCTTAAAGGAAAAGGTTCTATTCCTTATTCCCAAAGATACCTATATAGGAAAATCCTTAATTAAGGAGATTTCCTTTAAAATAGGACAACTAATGACAACTCATCTTTGAAAAGTCAAAATTGACAACTCATTACAAGTCATGACAACTAAGCAAAATGACAACTCATGACAACTAAGAATAGAAGCATGCCATGTCACATGTTGACCGTTGACCCTTGACTTTGACTTATTGACTATTTGACTTTGACTTTGACTTGTTGACTTTGACTTGGAATATTCTTGAATCTTCTCACATCTTCTAGAATCTTCTTGAATCTTCCTTATTGACTCCAAAATAGGAAAATAAATCAAAATTCGTCCAATCAAGCTAATTAATTTCAGAATAGGAAATTAAGCTAATTAGCTTGAATTCTTCATATTCAGGCTTATTGATCCCTTTTAGGGTTCATATTATTCCCTCTCTCTTGAAGATGATTCGCCCTCGAATCATAGCCATCTTCTAGAGTTGATAAATTTGCAAATCCTCCAGGGTCAAACAGAAACTTCTTGGTTGAAAACTTTATCTTCACAATAAGTATTGCAACACTTGTTTTATGGATGAAGTATGCCAACATGATAAACCTGTTTGAAAAAACAAAACTAGGCAATTGATGAAGAATTTGGTTAGTGATAAACAAAACATCCTTGTACATAGGTACAAGTATAGGTTGGCTCACATCACTCATTTTTGTACAATCATTTATTTTCTTTTCACTCATGACTAGCTTGTTTTCTCTCACAAAGTGTTTCCCATTTTCCTCACTTTTCTCACTCAACTCATTTATAGCACTTGGCTCACTTTTTCCTTTTCTCTCAACTTCATAGGTTTCCCTCCCCAAAGCATTCCTTAATGAAGATGGAAATTCTTCACTTTGTTGATTAGTGCACATGTCTTCAATAATTGCCTTTGGTGGTGAAGTTTCAATTTGGCACTCTTCCTCATTGCCCTTTTTCTCAACTAGTTGCTCAACCAATTCATTGACTTCAACACCTTCACTTTCCTTGGATTCACACACCATTATTGTCTCCTTATAAATACGCACTTTCTTTTCATACTCCAAAGCTAGTTTAATTACAACCTTCAAAGAGATAGAAGGTTCTAATTGCACTTCTTTCTTCAATCTCTTACCAATCTCACACTTAAGCCCATTGATGAATTTTGCAACTTTCCTCCTTTCAAATTCACCTACATCACTTGCAATTACAAACAACTTAAACTTTTTAATATAATCATTAACGCATAATTCATCACCTTGTTTAAGCCTTTGTAATTTAAGACGAAATTTATCCCTAACTTCAGAAGGAATAAAATGTCTAGTCATTAATCTCTTCATTATCTCCCAATTTTTAATCTCACTAGGCCCATTCATGCTCCACGATGCCATCAAATCCTTCCACCATATAGCAGCATCACCCAAAAATTTACAAGAAGCAGCTTTACACTTTTGGAAATCACTTAATTCAAGAGAGTCAAATATCTCCTCTATTTGTTGCACCCATTCCAAATAAATATAAGGATCGTCCCCACCAAGAAAATAAGGCATATCCATACTAAAAAAAAAATTAGGCTTGAAAAAATATAGAAAAAAAAAATTCCTCACAAGGCACTCCCTCACGTGTTTACACTCAAGGATGTGAATGCTCTCGTATTTCACTAAAAAAAAAATTTTTTTTTTGTTTTTTTTTTTCAATTTATGAAGAATTGAGAAGAAGAAAAGAATAGATAATACATAAAAATTAAAGGATACGTAACCAAACCTTGAAGTTTGGCTCTGATACCAAACTGATACGAACCCTACCTATAATAGAGATAGAACGCGCATCCAACTTTGAAATCGTTGCCCAAGATCGTCAAGATGAGGTTGTGAAGATGGAGCTAAACCCCTTGCTTATTAAATTGAAGCAAGATACTTAGCTATTATAAGATGAACAATCACACAATTCTAAGTTTAATCTAACCTAGCAATTGTAATGAAAGGTAGAAGTGAAACAATTCAAGTAAACTTGCAAAGTTTCAAAAAAACAAAGTTTAAGGAAAAACCTCACTTTTAATATTTCAATTTTCTTCTTTTTTAAATTCGTATGTCATAGGGTTAGCCCTTATATAGGCATGTAAACAACCTAATCCTTAAAGGAAAAGGTTCTATTCCTTATTCCCAAAGATACCTATATAGGAAAATCCTTAATTAAGGAGATTTCCTTTAAAATAGGACAACTAATGACAACTCATCTTTGAAAAGTCAAAATTGACAACTCATTACAAGTCATGACAACTAAGCAAAATGACAACTCATGACAACTAAGAATAGAAGCATGCCATGTCACATGTTGACCGTTGACCCTTGACTTTGACTTATTGACTATTTGACTTTGACTTTGACTTGTTGACTTTGACTTGGAATATTCTTGAATCTTCTCACATCTTCTAGAATCTTCTTGAATCTTCCTTATTGACTCCAAAATAGGAAAATAAATCAAAATTCGTCCAATCAAGCTAATTAATTTCAGAATAGGAAATTAAGCTAATTAGCTTGAATTCTTCATATTCAGGCTTATTGATCCCTTTTAGGGTTCATATTAAATTTGCACGAGTTAGCGTTTTGCGTTCAAACATGCGCAAATGAGCACAAATTGTGCATTCAATTAAATCAAGTATATTTACGAGTTTCAAAAGCTGGAATATGTCTTTAGGATTGAAAATATGCAGTTGGAACATTGGATTGCATGTTTGAAACAATTTGTGCAAAAAATTTTCACGAGTCAACTCTTTGAGTTCAAAGAGGCGGAAATGTGCAAAAATTGTGCATTCCACAATCACATTTATATTAATGAGTTTAAAAGGCATGAATATGCGATTAGTGCTGTGAATATATGATTGGAACATTGCATTTGCGCACAAATTTGCACGAGTTCACGTTTTCCGTTCAAACATGCACAAATGTGCCCAAATTGTGCATTCAATTAGACAAAGTAGATTTATGAGTTTTAAATGCTGGAATATGTCATTGGGATTGAAAATATGCAGTTGGAACATTGGATTACATATTTGAAACAATTTGTGCATAAATTTTACACGAGTTAACATTTTGCGTTCCGACAGGCGCAAATGTGCAAAAATTGTGCATTCAACAGTCTCATTTATATTTTTGAGTTTAAAAAGATAGAATATGTAATTAGTGCTGTGCATATGTGATTGAAACAGTAGATATCTTGTCTGAAACCTTTTGCGCACAAATTTGCACGAGTTCACGTTTTGCGTTCAAACATGCGCAAATTGTGCACAAATTGTGAATTCAATTAAATCAGGTAGATTTAAGATTTTTAAATGCAGGAATATGTCTTTAGGATTGGAAATATGTATTTGGAACATTGGATTACATGTTTTAAACAATTTGCGCATAAATTTTTCACGAGTTAACATTTTACGTTCAAACAGGCGCAAATGTGCAAAAATTGTGGATTCAACAATCTCACTTATATTTTCTGAGTTCAAAAAGCTAGAATATGTGTTTAGTGCTGTTAATATGCGATTGGAACATTGGATGGCTCGTTAAAACCATTTGCGTACAAATTTGCACGAGTTCACGTTTTGCGTTCGAACATGCACAAATGTGCAGAAATTGTGCATTGAATTAAATCAAGTAGAGTAACGAGTTTCAAAGGCTGGAATATTTCTTTAGGATTGAAAATATGAACTTTTAACTTTGGATTACATGGTTCAAACAATTTGTGCATAAATTTTGCACGAGTTAACATTTTGCGTTCAAAGAGTTGCAAATGTGCAAAAATTGTGCATTCAACGATCTCATTTATATTAATGAATCTAAAATGCATGAATATATGATTAGTACTGTGCATATGTGATTGGAACATTGGATATCTTGTCTAAAACCATTTGCGCACAAATTTGCACGACTTCGCGTTTTGCGTTCAAACATGCGCAAATGTGCACAAATTGTGCATTTAATTAAATCAAGTAGATTTATGAGTTTTAAATGCTGGAATATGCCTTTAGGATTGGGAAAATGTGGTTGGAACATTGGATTACATGTTTTAAACAATTTGTGCATAAACTTTTTACGAGTTAACATTTTGCGTTCAAACAGGCGCAAATGTGCAAAAATTGTGCATTCAACAATCTCATTTATATTAATGAGTTCAAAAAGCTAGAATATGTGATTAGTGCTATGAATATGCGATTGGAACATTGGATATCTTGTCCATAACCATTTGCGCACAAATTCGCACGAGTTCACCTTTTGCGTTCAAACATGCGCAAATGTGCACAAATTGTGCATTCAATTAAATCAAGTAGATTTATGAGTTTTAAAAGCTGGAATATGTCTTTAGGATTGAAAATATGTAGTTGGAACATTGGATTGCATGGTTTAAACAATTTGTGCATAAATTTTGCACGAGTTAACATTTTGCGTTCAAAGAGGAGCAAATGTGCAAAAATTGTGCATTTCAAAATCTCATTTACATTAATTAGTTCAGAATGCTCGAATATGTGATTGGTGCTGTGAATATGTGATTGGAATATTGGATATCTTGTCTAAAACAATTTGCGCACAAATTTGCACGAGTTCACATTTTGCTTTCAAACCTGCGCAAATGTGCACAAATTGTGCATTCAATTAAATAAAGTAGATTTACAGGTTTTAAAGGATGGAATATTCCTTTAGGATTGAAAATATGTAGTTGGAACATTGGATTACATGTTTTGAACAATTTGTGCATAAATTTTGCACGAGTTAACATTTTACGTTCAAAGAGGAGCAAATATGCATTCAAAAATCTCATTTATATTAAAATACTTTAATATATATATATATATATATATGATTAGTGCTATGAATATGTCATTGGAGCATTGGATATCCTGTCTAAAAGCATTTGTGCACAAATTTGCACGAGTTCATGTCTTGCGTTCAAACATGCGCAAATGTGCACAAATCGTGCATTCAATTAAATCAAGTAGATTTACGAGTTTTCAAAGCTGGAATATGTCTTTAGGATTGAAAATATGTAGTTGGAGCATGGGATTACATGTTCGAAAGAATTTGTGCGAAAAATGTTCACGGGTTAACTTTTTGAGTTCAAAGAGGCGGAAATGTGCAAAAATTGTGCATTCAACAATCTCATTTATATCGATGAGTTTAAAAAGCATGAATATGTGATTAGTGCTATGAATATGTGATTGGAACATTGCATATCTAAAAACGATTTGCGCACAAATTTGCACGAGTTCACGTTTTTTGTTCAAACATGCGCAAATGAGCACAAATTGCGCATTCAATTAGATCAAGTAGATTTACGAGTTTGAAATGCCGGAATATGTCATTGGGATTTAAAATATGTAGTTAGAACATTGGATTACGTATTTGAAACAATTTGTGCTTAAATTTTTCACGAGTTAACATTTTGCGTTCAAACAGGCACAAATGTGCGTTCAACAATCTCATTTATATTTTTAAGTTTAAAAAGCTAGAATATGTGATTAGTTCTGTACATATGTAATTGGATCAGTGGATATCTTGTCTAAAACCATTTGCGCACAAATTTGCACGAGTTCACGTTTTGCGTTCAAACATGCACAAATTGTGAATTCAATTTAATCAAGTAGATTTAAGAGTTTTAAATGCTGGAATATGTCCTTAGGATTGGGAAAATGTAGTTGGAACATTGGATCACACGTTTTAAAAAATTTGTGCATAAATTTTATACAAGTTAACATTTTACGTTCAAACATGTGCAAAAATTGTGCATTCAACAATCTCGCTTATATTTCTGAGTTTAAAAAGCTAGAATATGTGTTTAGTGCTGTGAGTATCTGATTGGAACATTGGACGGCTTGTTAAAACCATTTGCGCACAAATTTGCACGAGTTCACGTTTTGCGTTCAAACATGCGCAAATGTGTACAAATTGTGCATTGAATTAAATCAAGTAGATTCAAGAGTTTCAAAGGCTGGAATATGTCTTTAGGATTCAAACTATGTAGTTGGAACTTTGTATTACACGGTTTAAACAATTTGTGCATAAATTTTGCACGAGATACTATTTTGTGTTCAAAGAGGGGCGCAAATGTGCAAAAATTGTGCATTCATCAATCGCATTTATATTAATGAGTTTAAAATGCTTGAATATATGATTAGTGCTGTGCATATGTGATTGGAACATTGGATATCTTGTCTAAAACCATTTGCGCACAAATTTGCACGAGTTAGCGTTTTGCGTTCAAACATGCGCAAATGAGCACAAATTGTGCATTCAATTAAATCAAGTATATTTACGAGTTTCAAAAGCTGGAATATGTCTTTAGGATTGAAAATATGCAGTTGGAACATTGGATTGCATGTTTGAAACAATTTGTGCAAAAAATTTTCACGAGTCAACTCTTTGAGTTCAAAGAGGCGGAAATGTGCAAAAATTGTGCATTCCACAATCACATTTATATTAATGAGTTTAAAAGGCATGAATATGCGATTAGTGCTGTGAATATATGATTGGAACATTGCATTTGCGCACAAATTTGCACGAGTTCACGTTTTCCGTTCAAACATGCACAAATGTGCCCAAATTGTGCATTCAATTAGACAAAGTAGATTTATGAGTTTTAAATGCTGGAATATGTCATTGGGATTGAAAATATGCAGTTGGAACATTGGATTACATATTTGAAACAATTTGTGCATAAATTTTACACGAGTTAACATTTTGCGTTCCGACAGGCGCAAATGTGCAAAAATTGTGCATTCAACAGTCTCATTTATATTTTTGAGTTTAAAAAGATAGAATATGTAATTAGTGCTGTGCATATGTGATTGAAACAGTAGATATCTTGTCTGAAACCTTTTGCGCACAAATTTGCACGAGTTCACGTTTTGCGTTCAAACATGCGCAAATTGTGCACAAATTGTGAATTCAATTAAATCAGGTAGATTTAAGATTTTTAAATGCAGGAATATGTCTTTAGGATTGGAAATATGTATTTGGAACATTGGATTACATGTTTTAAACAATTTGCGCATAAATTTTTCACGAGTTAACATTTTACGTTCAAACAGGCGCAAATGTGCAAAAATTGTGGATTCAACAATCTCACTTATATTTTCTGAGTTCAAAAAGCTAGAATATGTGTTTAGTGCTGTTAATATGCGATTGGAACATTGGATGGCTCGTTAAAACCATTTGCGCACAAATTTGCACGAGTTCACGTTTTGCGTTCGAACATGCACAAATGTGCAGAAATTGTGCATTGAATTAAATCAAGTAGAGTAACGAGTTTCAAAGGCTGGAATATTTCTTTAGGATTGAAAATATGAACTTTTAACTTTGGATTACATGGTTCAAACAATTTGTGCATAAATTTTGCACGAGTTAACATTTTGCGTTCAAAGAGTTGCAAATGTGCAAAAATTGTGCATTCAACGATCTCATTTATATTAATGAATCTAAAATGCATGAATATATGATTAGTACTGTGCATATGTGATTGGAACATTGGATATCTTGTCTAAAACCATTTGCGCACAAATTTGCACGACTTCGCGTTTTGCGTTCAAACATGCGCAAATGTGCACAAATTGTGCATTTAATTAAATCAAGTAGATTTATGAGTTTTAAATGCTGGAATATGCCTTTAGGATTGGGAAAATGTGGTTGGAACATTGGATTACATGTTTTAAACAATTTGTGCATAAACTTTTTACGAGTTAACATTTTGCGTTCAAACAGGCGCAAATGTGCAAAAATTGTGCATTCAACAATCTCATTTATATTAATGAGTTCAAAAAGCTAGAATATGTGATTAGTGCTATGAATATGCGATTGGAACATTGGATATCTTGTCCATAACCATTTGCGCACAAATTCGCACGAGTTCACCTTTTGCGTTCAAACATGCGCAAATGTGCACAAATTGTGCATTCAATTAAATCAAGTAGATTTATGAGTTTTAAAAGCTGGAATATGTCTTTAGGATTGAAAATATGTAGTTGGAACATTGGATTGCATGGTTTAAACAATTTTTGCATAAATTTTGCACGAGTTAACATTTTGCGTTCAAAGAGGAGCAAATGTGCAAAAATTGTGCATTTCAAAATCTCATTTACATTAATTAGTTCAGAATGCTCGAATATGTGATTGGTGCTGTGAATATGTGATTGGAATATTGGATATCTTGTCTAAAACAATTTGCGCACAAATTTGCACGAGTTCACATTTTGCTTTCAAACCTGCGCAAATGTGCACAAATTGTGCATTCAATTAAATAAAGTAGATTTACAGGTTTTAAAGGATGGAATATTCCTTTAGGATTGAAAATATGTAGTTGGAACATTGGATTACATGTTTTGAACAATTTGTGCATAAATTTTGCACGAGTTAACATTTTACGTTCAAAGAGGAGCAAATATGCATTCAAAAATCTCATTTATATTAAAATACTTTAATATATATATATATATATATATATGATTAGTGCTATGAATATGTCATTGGAGCATTGGATATCCTGTCTAAAAGCATTTGTGCACAAATTTGCACGAGTTCATGTCTTGCGTTCAAACATGCGCAAATGTGCACAAATCGTGCATTCAATTAAATCAAGTAGATTTACGAGTTTTCAAAGCTGGAATATGTCTTTAGGATTGAAAATATGTAGTTGGAGCATGGGATTACATGTTCGAAAGAATTTGTGCGAAAAATGTTCACGGGTTAACTTTTTGAGTTCAAAGAGGCGGAAATGTGCAAAAATTGTGCATTCAACAATCTCATTTATATCGATGAGTTTAAAAAGCATGAATATGTGATTAGTGCTATGAATATGTGATTGGAACATTGCATATCTAAAAACGATTTGCGCACAAATTTGCACGAGTTCACGTTTTTTGTTCAAACATGCGCAAATGAGCACAAATTGCGCATTCAATTAGATCAAGTAGATTTACGAGTTTGAAATGCCGGAATATGTCATTGGGATTTAAAATATGTAGTTAGAACATTGGATTACGTATTTGAAACAATTTGTGCTTAAATTTTTCACGAGTTAACATTTTGCGTTCAAACAGGCACAAATGTGCGTTCAACAATCTCATTTATATTTTTAAGTTTAAAAAGCTAGAATATGTGATTAGTTCTGTACATATGTAATTGGATCAGTGGATATCTTGTCTAAAACCATTTGCGCACAAATTTGCACGAGTTCACGTTTTGCGTTCAAACATGCACAAATTGTGAATTCAATTTAATCAAGTAGATTTAAGAGTTTTAAATGCTGGAATATGTCCTTAGGATTGGGAAAATGTAGTTGGAACATTGGATCACACGTTTTAAAAAATTTGTGCATAAATTTTATACAAGTTAACATTTTACGTTCAAACATGTGCAAAAATTGTGCATTCAACAATCTCGCTTATATTTCTGAGTTTAAAAAGCTAGAATATGTGTTTAGTGCTGTGAGTATCTGATTGGAACATTGGACGGCTTGTTAAAACCATTTGCGCACAAATTTGCACGAGTTCACGTTTTGCGTTCAAACATGCGCAAATGTGTACAAATTGTGCATTGAATTAAATCAAGTAGATTCAAGAGTTTCAAAGGCTGGAATATGTCTTTAGGATTCAAACTATGTAGTTGGAACTTTGTATTACACGGTTTAAACAATTTGTGCATAAATTTTGCACGAGATACTATTTTGTGTTCAAAGAGGGGCGCAAATGTGCAAAAATTGTGCATTCATCAATCGCATTTATATTAATGAGTTTAAAATGCTTGAATATATGATTAGTGCTGTGCATATGTGATTGGAACATTGGATATCTTGTCTAAAACCATTTGCGCACAAATTTGCACGAGTTAGCGTTTTGCGTTCAAACATGCGCAAATGAGCACAAATTGTGCATTCAATTAAATCAAGTATATTTACGAGTTTCAAAAGCTGGAATATGTCTTTAGGATTGAAAATATGCAGTTGGAACATTGGATTGCATGTTTGAAACAATTTGTGCAAAAAATTTTCACGAGTCAACTCTTTGAGTTCAAAGAGGCGGAAATGTGCAAAAATTGTGCATTCCACAATCACATTTATATTAATGAGTTTAAAAGGCATGAATATGCGATTAGTGCTGTGAATATATGATTGGAACATTGCATTTGCGCACAAATTTGCACGAGTTCACGTTTTCCGTTCAAACATGCACAAATGTGCCCAAATTGTGCATTCAATTAGACAAAGTAGATTTATGAGTTTTAAATGCTGGAATATGTCATTGGGATTGAAAATATGCAGTTGGAACATTGGATTACATATTTGAAACAATTTGTGCATAAATTTTACACGAGTTAACATTTTGCGTTCCGACAGGCGCAAATGTGCAAAAATTGTGCATTCAACAGTCTCATTTATATTTTTGAGTTTAAAAAGATAGAATATGTAATTAGTGCTGTGCATATGTGATTGAAACAGTAGATATCTTGTCTGAAACCTTTTGCGCACAAATTTGCACGAGTTCACGTTTTGCGTTCAAACATGCGCAAATTGTGCACAAATTGTGAATTCAATTAAATCAGGTAGATTTAAGATTTTTAAATGCAGGAATATGTCTTTAGGATTGGAAATATGTATTTGGAACATTGGATTACATGTTTTAAACAATTTGCGCATAAATTTTTCACGAGTTAACATTTTACGTTCAAACAGGCGCAAATGTGCAAAAATTGTGGATTCAACAATCTCACTTATATTTTCTGAGTTCAAAAAGCTAGAATATGTGTTTAGTGCTGTTAATATGCGATTGGAACATTGGATGGCTCGTTAAAACCATTTGCGCACAAATTTGCACGAGTTCACGTTTTGCGTTCGAACATGCACAAATGTGCAGAAATTGTGCATTGAATTAAATCAAGTAGAGTAACGAGTTTCAAAGGCTGGAATATTTCTTTAGGATTGAAAATATGAACTTTTAACTTTGGATTACATGGTTCAAACAATTTGTGCATAAATTTTGCACGAGTTAACATTTTGCGTTCAAAGAGTTGCAAATGTGCAAAAATTGTGCATTCAACGATCTCATTTATATTAATGAATCTAAAATGCATGAATATATGATTAGTACTGTGCATATGTGATTGGAACATTGGATATCTTGTCTAAAACCATTTGCGCACAAATTTGCACGACTTCGCGTTTTGCGTTCAAACATGCGCAAATGTGCACAAATTGTGCATTTAATTAAATCAAGTAGATTTATGAGTTTTAAATGCTGGAATATGCCTTTAGGATTGGGAAAATGTGGTTGGAACATTGGATTACATGTTTTAAACAATTTGTGCATAAACTTTTTACGAGTTAACATTTTGCGTTCAAACAGGCGCAAATGTGCAAAAATTGTGCATTCAACAATCTCATTTATATTAATGAGTTCAAAAAGCTAGAATATGTGATTAGTGCTATGAATATGCGATTGGAACATTGGATATCTTGTCCATAACCATTTGCGCACAAATTCGCACGAGTTCACCTTTTGCGTTCAAACATGCGCAAATGTGCACAAATTGTGCATTCAATTAAATCAAGTAGATTTATGAGTTTTAAAAGCTGGAATATGTCTTTAGGATTGAAAATATGTAGTTGGAACATTGGATTGCATGGTTTAAACAATTTTTGCATAAATTTTGCACGAGTTAACATTTTGCGTTCAAAGAGGAGCAAATGTGCAAAAATTGTGCATTTCAAAATCTCATTTACATTAATTAGTTCAGAATGCTCGAATATGTGATTGGTGCTGTGAATATGTGATTGGAATATTGGATATCTTGTCTAAAACAATTTGCGCACAAATTTGCACGAGTTCACATTTTGCTTTCAAACCTGCGCAAATGTGCACAAATTGTGCATTCAATTAAATAAAGTAGATTTACAGGTTTTAAAGGATGGAATATTCCTTTAGGATTGAAAATATGTAGTTGGAACATTGGATTACATGTTTTGAACAATTTGTGCATAAATTTTGCACGAGTTAACATTTTACGTTCAAAGAGGAGCAAATATGCATTCAAAAATCTCATTTATATTAAAATACTTTAATATATATATATATATATATGATTAGTGCTATGAATATGTCATTGGAGCATTGGATATCCTGTCTAAAAGCATTTGTGCACAAATTTGCACGAGTTCATGTCTTGCGTTCAAACATGCGCAAATGTGCACAAATCGTGCATTCAATTAAATCAAGTAGATTTACGAGTTTTCAAAGCTGGAATATGTCTTTAGGATTGAAAATATGTAGTTGGAGCATGGGATTACATGTTCGAAAGAATTTGTGCGAAAAATGTTCACGGGTTAACTTTTTGAGTTCAAAGAGGCGGAAATGTGCAAAAATTGTGCATTCAACAATCTCATTTATATCGATGAGTTTAAAAAGCATGAATATGTGATTAGTGCTATGAATATGTGATTGGAACATTGCATATCTAAAAACGATTTGCGCACAAATTTGCACGAGTTCACGTTTTTTGTTCAAACATGCGCAAATGAGCACAAATTGCGCATTCAATTAGATCAAGTAGATTTACGAGTTTGAAATGCCGGAATATGTCATTGGGATTTAAAATATGTAGTTAGAACATTGGATTACGTATTTGAAACAATTTGTGCTTAAATTTTTCACGAGTTAACATTTTGCGTTCAAACAGGCACAAATGTGCGTTCAACAATCTCATTTATATTTTTAAGTTTAAAAAGCTAGAATATGTGATTAGTTCTGTACATATGTAATTGGATCAGTGGATATCTTGTCTAAAACCATTTGCGCACAAATTTGCACGAGTTCACGTTTTGCGTTCAAACATGCACAAATTGTGAATTCAATTTAATCAAGTAGATTTAAGAGTTTTAAATGCTGGAATATGTCCTTAGGATTGGGAAAATGTAGTTGGAACATTGGATCACACGTTTTAAAAAATTTGTGCATAAATTTTATACAAGTTAACATTTTACGTTCAAACATGTGCAAAAATTGTGCATTCAACAATCTCGCTTATATTTCTGAGTTTAAAAAGCTAGAATATGTGTTTAGTGCTGTGAGTATCTGATTGGAACATTGGACGGCTTGTTAAAACCATTTGCGCACAAATTTGCACGAGTTCACGTTTTGCGTTCAAACATGCGCAAATGTGTACAAATTGTGCATTGAATTAAATCAAGTAGATTCAAGAGTTTCAAAGGCTGGAATATGTCTTTAGGATTCAAACTATGTAGTTGGAACTTTGTATTACACGGTTTAAACAATTTGTGCATAAATTTTGCACGAGATACTATTTTGTGTTCAAAGAGGGGCGCAAATGTGCAAAAATTGTGCATTCATCAATCGCATTTATATTAATGAGTTTAAAATGCTTGAATATATGATTAGTGCTGTGCATATGTGATTGGAACATTGGATATCTTGTCTAAAACCATTTGCGCACAAATTTGCACGAGTTAGCGTTTTGCGTTCAAACATGCGCAAATGAGCACAAATTGTGCATTCAATTAAATCAAGTATATTTACGAGTTTCAAAAGCTGGAATATGTCTTTAGGATTGAAAATATGCAGTTGGAACATTGGATTGCATGTTTGAAACAATTTGTGCAAAAAATTTTCACGAGTCAACTCTTTGAGTTCAAAGAGGCGGAAATGTGCAAAAATTGTGCATTCCACAATCACATTTATATTAATGAGTTTAAAAGGCATGAATATGCGATTAGTGCTGTGAATATATGATTGGAACATTGCATTTGCGCACAAATTTGCACGAGTTCACGTTTTCCGTTCAAACATGCACAAATGTGCCCAAATTGTGCATTCAATTAGACAAAGTAGATTTATGAGTTTTAAATGCTGGAATATGTCATTGGGATTGAAAATATGCAGTTGGAACATTGGATTACATATTTGAAACAATTTGTGCATAAATTTTACACGAGTTAACATTTTGCGTTCCGACAGGCGCAAATGTGCAAAAATTGTGCATTCAACAGTCTCATTTATATTTTTGAGTTTAAAAAGATAGAATATGTAATTAGTGCTGTGCATATGTGATTGAAACAGTAGATATCTTGTCTGAAACCTTTTGCGCACAAATTTGCACGAGTTCACGTTTTGCGTTCAAACATGCGCAAATTGTGCACAAATTGTGAATTCAATTAAATCAGGTAGATTTAAGATTTTTAAATGCAGGAATATGTCTTTAGGATTGGAAATATGTATTTGGAACATTGGATTACATGTTTTAAACAATTTGCGCATAAATTTTTCACGAGTTAACATTTTACGTTCAAACAGGCGCAAATGTGCAAAAATTGTGGATTCAACAATCTCACTTATATTTTCTGAGTTCAAAAAGCTAGAATATGTGTTTAGTGCTGTTAATATGCGATTGGAACATTGGATGGCTCGTTAAAACCATTTGCGCACAAATTTGCACGAGTTCACGTTTTGCGTTCGAACATGCACAAATGTGCAGAAATTGTGCATTGAATTAAATCAAGTAGAGTAACGAGTTTCAAAGGCTGGAATATTTCTTTAGGATTGAAAATATGAACTTTTAACTTTGGATTACATGGTTCAAACAATTTGTGCATAAATTTTGCACGAGTTAACATTTTGCGTTCAAAGAGTTGCAAATGTGCAAAAATTGTGCATTCAACGATCTCATTTATATTAATGAATCTAAAATGCATGAATATATGATTAGTACTGTGCATATGTGATTGGAACATTGGATATCTTGTCTAAAACCATTTGCGCACAAATTTGCACGACTTCGCGTTTTGCGTTCAAACATGCGCAAATGTGCACAAATTGTGCATTTAATTAAATCAAGTAGATTTATGAGTTTTAAATGCTGGAATATGCCTTTAGGATTGGGAAAATGTGGTTGGAACATTGGATTACATGTTTTAAACAATTTGTGCATAAACTTTTTACGAGTTAACATTTTGCGTTCAAACAGGCGCAAATGTGCAAAAATTGTGCATTCAACAATCTCATTTATATTAATGAGTTCAAAAAGCTAGAATATGTGATTAGTGCTATGAATATGCGATTGGAACATTGGATATCTTGTCCATAACCATTTGCGCACAAATTCGCACGAGTTCACCTTTTGCGTTCAAACATGCGCAAATGTGCACAAATTGTGCATTCAATTAAATCAAGTAGATTTATGAGTTTTAAAAGCTGGAATATGTCTTTAGGATTGAAAATATGTAGTTGGAACATTGGATTGCATGGTTTAAACAATTTTTGCATAAATTTTGCACGAGTTAACATTTTGCGTTCAAAGAGGAGCAAATGTGCAAAAATTGTGCATTTCAAAATCTCATTTACATTAATTAGTTCAGAATGCTCGAATATGTGATTGGTGCTGTGAATATGTGATTGGAATATTGGATATCTTGTCTAAAACAATTTGCGCACAAATTTGCACGAGTTCACATTTTGCTTTCAAACCTGCGCAAATGTGCACAAATTGTGCATTCAATTAAATAAAGTAGATTTACAGGTTTTAAAGGATGGAATATTCCTTTAGGATTGAAAATATGTAGTTGGAACATTGGATTACATGTTTTGAACAATTTGTGCATAAATTTTGCACGAGTTAACATTTTACGTTCAAAGAGGAGCAAATATGCATTCAAAAATCTCATTTATATTAAAATACTTTAATATATATATATATATATATGATTAGTGCTATGAATATGTCATTGGAGCATTGGATATCCTGTCTAAAAGCATTTGTGCACAAATTTGCACGAGTTCATGTCTTGCGTTCAAACATGCGCAAATGTGCACAAATCGTGCATTCAATTAAATCAAGTAGATTTACGAGTTTTCAAAGCTGGAATATGTCTTTAGGATTGAAAATATGTAGTTGGAGCATGGGATTACATGTTCGAAAGAATTTGTGCGAAAAATGTTCACGGGTTAACTTTTTGAGTTCAAAGAGGCGGAAATGTGCAAAAATTGTGCATTCAACAATCTCATTTATATCGATGAGTTTAAAAAGCATGAATATGTGATTAGTGCTATGAATATGTGATTGGAACATTGCATATCTAAAAACGATTTGCGCACAAATTTGCACGAGTTCACGTTTTTTGTTCAAACATGCGCAAATGAGCACAAATTGCGCATTCAATTAGATCAAGTAGATTTACGAGTTTGAAATGCCGGAATATGTCATTGGGATTTAAAATATGTAGTTAGAACATTGGATTACGTATTTGAAACAATTTGTGCTTAAATTTTTCACGAGTTAACATTTTGCGTTCAAACAGGCACAAATGTGCGTTCAACAATCTCATTTATATTTTTAAGTTTAAAAAGCTAGAATATGTGATTAGTTCTGTACATATGTAATTGGATCAGTGGATATCTTGTCTAAAACCATTTGCGCACAAATTTGCACGAGTTCACGTTTTGCGTTCAAACATGCACAAATTGTGAATTCAATTTAATCAAGTAGATTTAAGAGTTTTAAATGCTGGAATATGTCCTTAGGATTGGGAAAATGTAGTTGGAACATTGGATCACACGTTTTAAAAAATTTGTGCATAAATTTTATACAAGTTAACATTTTACGTTCAAACATGTGCAAAAATTGTGCATTCAACAATCTCGCTTATATTTCTGAGTTTAAAAAGCTAGAATATGTGTTTAGTGCTGTGAGTATCTGATTGGAACATTGGACGGCTTGTTAAAACCATTTGCGCACAAATTTGCACGAGTTCACGTTTTGCGTTCAAACATGCGCAAATGTGTACAAATTGTGCATTGAATTAAATCAAGTAGATTCAAGAGTTTCAAAGGCTGGAATATGTCTTTAGGATTCAAACTATGTAGTTGGAACTTTGTATTACACGGTTTAAACAATTTGTGCATAAATTTTGCACGAGATACTATTTTGTGTTCAAAGAGGGGCGCAAATGTGCAAAAATTGTGCATTCATCAATCGCATTTATATTAATGAGTTTAAAATGCTTGAATATATGATTAGTGCTGTGCATATGTGATTGGAACATTGGATATCTTGTCTAAAACCATTTGCGCACAAATTTGCACGAGTTAGCATTTTGCGTTCAAACATGCGCAAATGAGCACAAATTGTGCATTCAATTAAATCAAGTATATTTACGAGTTTCAAAAGCTGGAATATGTCTTTAGGATTGAAAATATGCAGTTGGAACATTGGATTGCATGTTTGAAACAATTTGTGCAAAAAATTTTCACGAGTCAACTCTTTGAGTTCAAAGAGGCGGAAATGTGCAAAAATTGTGCATTCCACAATCACATTTATATTAATGAGTTTAAAAGGCATGAATATGCGATTAGTGCTGTGAATATATGATTGGAACATTGCATTTGCGCACAAATTTGCACGAGTTCACGTTTTCCGTTCAAACATGCACAAATGTGCCCAAATTGTGCATTCAATTAGACAAAGTAGATTTATGAGTTTTAAATGCTGGAATATGTCATTGGGATTGAAAATATGCAGTTGGAACATTGGATTACATATTTGAAACAATTTGTGCATAAATTTTACACGAGTTAACATTTTGCGTTCCGACAGGCGCAAATGTGCAAAAATTGTGCATTCAACAGTCTCATTTATATTTTTGAGTTTAAAAAGATAGAATATGTAATTAGTGCTGTGCATATGTGATTGAAACAGTAGATATCTTGTCTGAAACCTTTTGCGCACAAATTTGCACGAGTTCACGTTTTGCGTTCAAACATGCGCAAATTGTGCACAAATTGTGAATTCAATTAAATCAGGTAGATTTAAGATTTTTAAATGCAGGAATATGTCTTTAGGATTGGAAATATGTATTTGGAACATTGGATTACATGTTTTAAACAATTTGCGCATAAATTTTTCACGAGTTAACATTTTACGTTCAAACAGGCGCAAATGTGCAAAAATTGTGGATTCAACAATCTCACTTATATTTTCTGAGTTCAAAAAGCTAGAATATGTGTTTAGTGCTGTTAATATGCGATTGGAACATTGGATGGCTCGTTAAAACCATTTGCGCACAAATTTGCACGAGTTCACGTTTTGCGTTCGAACATGCACAAATGTGCAGAAATTGTGCATTGAATTAAATCAAGTAGAGTAACGAGTTTCAAAGGCTGGAATATTTCTTTAGGATTGAAAATATGAACTTTTAACTTTGGATTACATGGTTCAAACAATTTGTGCATAAATTTTGCACGAGTTAACATTTTGCGTTCAAAGAGTTGCAAATGTGCAAAAATTGTGCATTCAACGATCTCATTTATATTAATGAATCTAAAATGCATGAATATATGATTAGTACTGTGCATATGTGATTGGAACATTGGATATCTTGTCTAAAACCATTTGCGCACAAATTTGCACGACTTCGCGTTTTGCGTTCAAACATGCGCAAATGTGCACAAATTGTGCATTTAATTAAATCAAGTAGATTTATGAGTTTTAAATGCTGGAATATGCCTTTAGGATTGGGAAAATGTGGTTGGAACATTGGATTACATGTTTTAAACAATTTGTGCATAAACTTTTTACGAGTTAACATTTTGCGTTCAAACAGGCGCAAATGTGCAAAAATTGTGCATTCAACAATCTCATTTATATTAATGAGTTCAAAAAGCTAGAATATGTGATTAGTGCTATGAATATGCGATTGGAACATTGGATATCTTGTCCATAACCATTTGCGCACAAATTCGCACGAGTTCACCTTTTGCGTTCAAACATGCGCAAATGTGCACAAATTGTGCATTCAATTAAATCAAGTAGATTTATGAGTTTTAAAAGCTGGAATATGTCTTTAGGATTGAAAATATGTAGTTGGAACATTGGATTGCATGGTTTAAACAATTTGTGCATAAATTTTGCACGAGTTAACATTTTGCGTTCAAAGAGGAGCAAATGTGCAAAAATTGTGCATTTCAAAATCTCATTTACATTAATTAGTTCAGAATGCTCGAATATGTGATTGGTGCTGTGAATATGTGATTGGAATATTGGATATCTTGTCTAAAACAATTTGCGCACAAATTTGCACGAGTTCACATTTTGCTTTCAAACCTGCGCAAATGTGCACAAATTGTGCATTCAATTAAATAAAGTAGATTTACAGGTTTTAAAGGATGGAATATTCCTTTAGGATTGAAAATATGTAGTTGGAACATTGGATTACATGTTTTGAACAATTTGTGCATAAATTTTGCACGAGTTAACATTTTACGTTCAAAGAGGAGCAAATATGCATTCAAAAATCTCATTTATATTAAAATACTTTAATATATATATATATATATATATGATTAGTGCTATGAATATGTCATTGGAGCATTGGATATCCTGTCTAAAAGCATTTGTGCACAAATTTGCACGAGTTCATGTCTTGCGTTCAAACATGCGCAAATGTGCACAAATCGTGCATTCAATTAAATCAAGTAGATTTACGAGTTTTCAAAGCTGGAATATGTCTTTAGGATTGAAAATATGTAGTTGGAGCATGGGATTACATGTTCGAAAGAATTTGTGCGAAAAATGTTCACGGGTTAACTTTTTGAGTTCAAAGAGGCGGAAATGTGCAAAAATTGTGCATTCAACAATCTCATTTATATCGATGAGTTTAAAAAGCATGAATATGTGATTAGTGCTATGAATATGTGATTGGAACATTGCATATCTAAAAACGATTTGCGCACAAATTTGCACGAGTTCACGTTTTTTGTTCAAACATGCGCAAATGAGCACAAATTGCGCATTCAATTAGATCAAGTAGATTTACGAGTTTGAAATGCCGGAATATGTCATTGGGATTTAAAATATGTAGTTAGAACATTGGATTACGTATTTGAAACAATTTGTGCTTAAATTTTTCACGAGTTAACATTTTGCGTTCAAACAGGCACAAATGTGCGTTCAACAATCTCATTTATATTTTTAAGTTTAAAAAGCTAGAATATGTGATTAGTTCTGTACATATGTAATTGGATCAGTGGATATCTTGTCTAAAACCATTTGCGCACAAATTTGCACGAGTTCACGTTTTGCGTTCAAACATGCACAAATTGTGAATTCAATTTAATCAAGTAGATTTAAGAGTTTTAAATGCTGGAATATGTCCTTAGGATTGGGAAAATGTAGTTGGAACATTGGATCACACGTTTTAAAAAATTTGTGCATAAATTTTATACAAGTTAACATTTTACGTTCAAACATGTGCAAAAATTGTGCATTCAACAATCTCGCTTATATTTCTGAGTTTAAAAAGCTAGAATATGTGTTTAGTGCTGTGAGTATCTGATTGGAACATTGGACGGCTTGTTAAAACCATTTGCGCACAAATTTGCACGAGTTCACGTTTTGCGTTCAAACATGCGCAAATGTGTACAAATTGTGCATTGAATTAAATCAAGTAGATTCAAGAGTTTCAAAGGCTGGAATATGTCTTTAGGATTCAAACTATGTAGTTGGAACTTTGTATTACACGGTTTAAACAATTTGTGCATAAATTTTGCACGAGATACTATTTTGTGTTCAAAGAGGGGCGCAAATGTGCAAAAATTGTGCATTCATCAATCGCATTTATATTAATGAGTTTAAAATGCTTGAATATATGATTAGTGCTGTGCATATGTGATTGGAACATTGGATATCTTGTCTAAAACCATTTGCGCACAAATTTGCACGAGTTAGCGTTTTGCGTTCAAACATGCGCAAATGAGCACAAATTGTGCATTCAATTAAATCAAGTATATTTACGAGTTTCAAAAGCTGGAATATGTCTTTAGGATTGAAAATATGCAGTTGGAACATTGGATTGCATGTTTGAAACAATTTGTGCAAAAAATTTTCACGAGTCAACTCTTTGAGTTCAAAGAGGCGGAAATGTGCAAAAATTGTGCATTCCACAATCACATTTATATTAATGAGTTTAAAAGGCATGAATATGCGATTAGTGCTGTGAATATATGATTGGAACATTGCATTTGCGCACAAATTTGCACGAGTTCACGTTTTCCGTTCAAACATGCACAAATGTGCCCAAATTGTGCATTCAATTAGACAAAGTAGATTTATGAGTTTTAAATGCTGGAATATGTCATTGGGATTGAAAATATGCAGTTGGAACATTGGATTACATATTTGAAACAATTTGTGCATAAATTTTACACGAGTTAACATTTTGCGTTCCGACAGGCGCAAATGTGCAAAAATTGTGCATTCAACAGTCTCATTTATATTTTTGAGTTTAAAAAGATAGAATATGTAATTAGTGCTGTGCATATGTGATTGAAACAGTAGATATCTTGTCTGAAACCTTTTGCGCACAAATTTGCACGAGTTCACGTTTTGCGTTCAAACATGCGCAAATTGTGCACAAATTGTGAATTCAATTAAATCAGGTAGATTTAAGATTTTTAAATGCAGGAATATGTCTTTAGGATTGGAAATATGTATTTGGAACATTGGATTACATGTTTTAAACAATTTGCGCATAAATTTTTCACGAGTTAACATTTTACGTTCAAACAGGCGCAAATGTGCAAAAATTGTGGATTCAACAATCTCACTTATATTTTCTGAGTTCAAAAAGCTAGAATATGTGTTTAGTGCTGTTAATATGCGATTGGAACATTGGATGGCTCGTTAAAACCATTTGCGCACAAATTTGCACGAGTTCACGTTTTGCGTTCGAACATGCACAAATGTGCAGAAATTGTGCATTGAATTAAATCAAGTAGAGTAACGAGTTTCAAAGGCTGGAATATTTCTTTAGGATTGAAAATATGAACTTTGAACTTTGGATTACATGGTTCAAACAATTTGTGCATAAATTTTGCACGAGTTAACATTTTGCGTTCAAAGAGTTGCAAATGTGCAAAAATTGTGCATTCAACGATCTCATTTATATTAATGAATCTAAAATGCATGAATATATGATTAGTACTGTGCATATGTGATTGGAACATTGGATATCTTGTCTAAAACCATTTGCGCACAAATTTGCACGACTTCGCGTTTTGCGTTCAAACATGCGCAAATGTGCACAAATTGTGCATTTAATTAAATCAAGTAGATTTATGAGTTTTAAATGCTGGAATATGCCTTTAGGATTGGGAAAATGTGGTTGGAACATTGGATTACATGTTTTAAACAATTTGTGCATAAACTTTTTACGAGTTAACATTTTGCGTTCAAACAGGCGCAAATGTGCAAAAATTGTGCATTCAACAATCTCATTTATATTAATGAGTTCAAAAAGCTAGAATATGTGATTAGTGCTATGAATATGCGATTGGAACATTGGATATCTTGTCCATAACCATTTGCGCACAAAATTCGCACGAGTTCACCTTTTGCGTTCAAACATGCGCAAATGTGCACAAATTGTGCATTCAATTAAATCAAGTAGATTTATGAGTTTTAAAAGCTGGAATATGTCTTTAGGATTGAAAATATGTAGTTGGAACATTGGATTGCATGGTTTAAACAATTTGTGCATAAATTTTGCACGAGTTAACATTTTGCGTTCAAAGAGGAGCAAATGTGCAAAAATTGTGCATTTCAAAATCTCATTTACATTAATTAGTTCAGAATGCTCGAATATGTGATTGGTGCTGTGAATATGTGATTGGAATATTGGATATCTTGTCTAAAACAATTTGCGCACAAATTTGCACGAGTTCACATTTTGCTTTCAAACCTGCGCAAATGTGCACAAATTGTGCATTCAATTAAATAAAGTAGATTTACAGGTTTTAAAGGATGGAATATTCCTTTAGGATTGAAAATATGTAGTTGGAACATTGGATTACATGTTTTGAACAATTTGTGCATAAATTTTGCACGAGTTAACATTTTACGTTCAAAGAGGAGCAAATATGCATTCAAAAATCTCATTTATATTAAAATACTTTAATATATATATATATATATATATGATTAGTGCTATGAATATGTCATTGGAGCATTGGATATCCTGTCTAAAAGCATTTGTGCACAAATTTGCACGAGTTCATGTCTTGCGTTCAAACATGCGCAAATGTGCACAAATCGTGCATTCAATTAAATCAAGTAGATTTACGAGTTTTCAAAGCTGGAATATGTCTTTAGGATTGAAAATATGTAGTTGGAGCATGGGATTACATGTTCGAAAGAATTTGTGCGAAAAATGTTCACGGGTTAACTTTTTGAGTTCAAAGAGGCGGAAATGTGCAAAAATTGTGCATTCAACAATCTCATTTATATCGATGAGTTTAAAAAGCATGAATATGTGATTAGTGCTATGAATATGTGATTGGAACATTGCATATCTAAAAACGATTTGCGCACAAATTTGCACGAGTTCACGTTTTTTGTTCAAACATGCGCAAATGAGCACAAATTGCGCATTCAATTAGATCAAGTAGATTTACGAGTTTGAAATGCCGGAATATGTCATTGGGATTTAAAATATGTAGTTAGAACATTGGATTACGTATTTGAAACAATTTGTGCTTAAATTTTTCACGAGTTAACATTTTGCGTTCAAACAGGCACAAATGTGCGTTCAACAATCTCATTTATATTTTTAAGTTTAAAAAGCTAGAATATGTGATTAGTTCTGTACATATGTAATTGGATCAGTGGATATCTTGTCTAAAACCATTTGCGCACAAATTTGCACGAGTTCACGTTTTGCGTTCAAACATGCACAAATTGTGAATTCAATTTAATCAAGTAGATTTAAGAGTTTTAAATGCTGGAATATGTCCTTAGGATTGGGAAATGTAGTTGGAACATTGGATCACACGTTTTAAAAAATTTGTGCATAAATTTTATACAAGTTAACATTTTACGTTCAAACATGTGCAAAAATTGTGCATTCAACAATCTCGCTTATATTTCTGAGTTTAAAAAGCTAGAATATGTGTTTAGTGCTGTGAGTATCTGATTGGAACATTGGACGGCTTGTTAAAACCATTTGCGCACAAATTTGCACGAGTTCACGTTTTGCGTTCAAACATGCGCAAATGTGTACAAATTGTGCATTGAATTAAATCAAGTAGATTCAAGAGTTTCAAAGGCTGGAATATGTCTTTAGGATTCAAACTATGTAGTTGGAACTTTGTATTACACGGTTTAAACAATTTGTGCATAAATTTTGCACGAGATACTATTTTGTGTTCAAAGAGGGGCGCAAATGTGCAAAAATTGTGCATTCATCAATCGCATTTATATTAATGAGTTTAAAATGCTTGAATATATGATTAGTGCTGTGCATATGTGATTGGAACATTGGATATCTTGTCTAAAACCATTTGCGCACAAATTTGCACGAGTTAGCGTTTTGCGTTCAAACATGCGCAAATGAGCACAAATTGTGCATTCAATTAAATCAAGTATATTTACGAGTTTCAAAAGCTGGAATATGTCTTTAGGATTGAAAATATGCAGTTGGAACATTGGATTGCATGTTTGAAACAATTTGTGCAAAAAATTTTCACGAGTCAACTCTTTGAGTTCAAAGAGGCGGAAATGTGCAAAAATTGTGCATTCCACAATCACATTTATATTAATGAGTTTAAAAGGCATGAATATGCGATTAGTGCTGTGAATATATGATTGGAACATTGCATTTGCGCACAAATTTGCACGAGTTCACGTTTTCCGTTCAAACATGCACAAATGTGCCCAAATTGTGCATTCAATTAGACAAAGTAGATTTATGAGTTTTAAATGCTGGAATATGTCATTGGGATTGAAAATATGCAGTTGGAACATTGGATTACATATTTGAAACAATTTGTGCATAAATTTTACACGAGTTAACATTTTGCGTTCCGACAGGCGCAAATGTGCAAAAATTGTGCATTCAACAGTCTCATTTATATTTTTGAGTTTAAAAAGATAGAATATGTAATTAGTGCTGTGCATATGTGATTGAAACAGTAGATATCTTGTCTGAAACCTTTTGCGCACAAATTTGCACGAGTTCACGTTTTGCGTTCAAACATGCGCAAAT
>CANTUR010001562.1:0-60563 GCA_947683625.1 Mallotus nudiflorus
AAAAAGAAAAAGAAGAACCTAAGCTAAAATACGAAACCCACACTCAATAAATTGAAATATAAAAGAGAATTAATGAGCTTTTCAAATGCTAAGAATAAATTGAATGCTCAATCAAATTATGTAACATGTAAAATGCTAAGAATAAGCTTTTCAAATGCTAAGAATAAATTGAATGCTCAATCAAAGTATGTAACATCTAAAATGAAGTTTTCAGAGGTGTATTTATAGAGGGGACTTGAAATCTAGTTGTTGGAGGCCATTAATTTCATCCCCAAGCTCCACCAATCTTCATTTAATAAAAATAAGCTTTTGTAGTTGAAATGTTGCTCACAATCGTGAAGGCAGCTCCCAGTTGTGATCCTTGAAAGATATGATTGTTGGAGCTTCAAACTAGCCATTAAAGAGCTGCTAGGATGACCCTCATGGTTGTGGCCTGTTCTTCATAAGCTACTCATAACCATGAGCAGCGCTAGTGAGTGGTGCAGGCCTTTAGCTCCATTCTTGCTCTCTTTAGGCTCTTGCTCATGACCATAGCTCTCAGTTGTGAGGGGAACTCGTGAGGAGCACTTTTAGGTTCGAAAACTTGACTTTTGAGCCTCCAAATGCATTCTTTTGATCCTAACTTATAAACACACTTAAATGTAAAAGTTAGTAGCTAAAATTGATTGTTAAAGTCAAAGCTAAAGTTGATTTAAGATTAATCATGACCTTGATAATCAATTTTTGAATGATAATAAAAAATTACTAAGTGCATATATGTGCTTTTCATTCTTAATACTGCCCCTCAGTCATATACCAAGGGGTTTGAAGTTTTCTCCCCTTTAATATATTCATAGGTGAGTTAAAAATTTTAAATATCATTTAAACACATTAAATATTTGATTTCTCCCCTAATTTGACATTTCAATTATAATTCAAGCATAATCATTATCATTCAAAATACCATATTTCTCTCCTCTTTTTTATAAAGTTAAAAGGGGGGGGGGGGGAATAAAATATAAAAAATAAATCAAATGAATATTAATAAAAAAATCATTTTCTTTCCCCTTTTATAAATAAAGACATTAAAAGAATAATCATGCCAATTTTCCTCCCCTTTTAAAAAATACCAACTGAATAATAAGAAATTAATACCAAGGGGTTTTAATACCAATTGAAAAGGGATGAGAGAGTAGTATATCAAAATTAAGTAAAGTTTGAAAAAAAATTTTGATCATGCAAAGGTGAAATTCTTTTGGGGCAACTTAAAGTTTGCATATTTGTTGACAAACCATAGAGATTAGTTTATCAACAAGTTGTAAATACTAATTGTTATTAAAAGAAATGAAAAATGAAGCATATGACAATCATACATTAATGAATTGGCAATAACAATTATGATTATCATTATGTAATTTAAAGAGAGTGTATAAAATACCAAGTGAAACGAATGATTTTAAATAATAATAAGAATCATTTTGATAACAAAAACACATTATTAGCGTGTCTAAATTTCATGCAACAAAAACATTTAGTTTTTGAAAATTTATTTTGCCTACCAACCTTTGAAAATAAATCATGGCTAAGGTGGTTGGTGGCTTTCTTAGACATAAAAGTTCTAGGATGATTATGCCTCTCACAATCATAACAATTCATGAATATTTTAGGCCTAAAGTGCATATGTGTGTGCCTCTTATTGTGATACATGAATATGCAGTGGGGTTGGGGTTTTTTGCCTTTATCTTTGAAACATTGATCCTTGAAAATATTAGCCTTTAGAGGCTTACCCTGTGGATTCTTAAGACTTTTAGTCTTAGAATCTTGAGCTTTAGAGCTCTCATAAAAAATGAGGGATGAAATAGGAGTAGGTTTGATAAACTTAGGGGGACTTGATGATGTAGAAGCTTCATTTGAAAACCAAGTCCATATGTCAAACCATAAGACCTTTGACTATCTAGGAGATAATCAAAGGTCTCTTTTCCTTTTTGAAATTTAGAAAAGGTGCTGTTAACTTGTAAAATTTCTTTTGAAAGAAACTCATTTTCTTTCTTAGTTATATCAAAATCATTTTTCAAAGATAAAGAGGCTTTTCAAATCAATAGTGAGTTTTTAATTTAAGGAACTAATATTTGAATATTCTAATTTTAAATCCTCAAATCTCTCATACAATTTTGAAAATTTTTGTTTATAAAATTTTTTCTTTAAAATTAAATTTTGATATTTCAAAACTAATTTTCTTATTAAGGAGCTCTTATAATCATCAAGCTTATTGTAGGTAGCAGGGTTTGGTCGTGCACCCAAGTGTTGGCGACCATGGCACTGTGTAAGCTCGAGGCTCACTAGGAAATACATAGTGGGCTTGGGGTCCAAAATGGAGATAGAGTCCCCACCCGGATGAAAGCCGAGACACACTGTACAACAATTAGATTCCAAGGAAGTTCCCAGAAACCATCATTAGAGATCGGTCTATCTTGTCAAGATCCCTTTGAAATTGGCTAATAATAGGCATGAAAGACCCATCTTGTCAAGGTTTATTTTGTAATGGGCTTGAGCCTTATTTAAAGAATTACTATATGGCAAAAAACACATGCATTTGGAAAAAACCTAGTGGAAATTGTTAGGTTGTTTACATGAGCTAAGTCTTAGGTAATAAGCTTATGCTCCCACAGCTATATACATTTATTATGTCTTCCCACTCAAAGGTCCGTGCGATGTGGATAGATACATGCTATAAGTGACAATAATTAAATACCTCACCACCAGGTTTGAATGAAACATAAACAGCAAAATAAAGATTATTGTCAGTTTATTTGGAACTTGGAGTGTATTGTGTGAAAACACGTGGTGGTGGTTCTACGAGGGGATACAAATCGAAAAAGAAATGAAAGTGGAGAGAAAAACACGAGTTACTCTAGAAAAATGCCAAATTGGCCCAAAGAATTAGAGGGACTGGATGTTGAGGGGCCTAATTAGACCTTGTTCCAAAAAAAAAAAAAAAAAAAAAGTGGAGACAGAATCGCAGACGCTTCTCGCCATTTTCTTCCTTTGTTTCCTTCTTTCTTCTGTATTTTTTTTTAACAGTGATAGCTTCTTTTTTTTCAAAAAAAAAAAATATTTGAACTGCGAAGAGGAGTGAGCTGGTGTACAATTTCTAGCTCAGTTAAACTCATTCAATTTTCCGACAATTATCCTTTGCGTCAAATCTAATAAACTGAAACCATGATAATCTCTCATTGCAACGGTTGAAGGGACAATGTAAGCGGCCGCTCGTGCTGATTCTGGCCTCCTTTTGAGATGGTTTTGTGTGTGTGCGGACTCCCTCACGCTCAAGCTCTCTTTAGTTACCATTACTAACACTTAAACCTAACTGTATCGATTTTTCCCAAATCGAGGTTATCGGTTTTAGTTTGCAGTTCCGATCACTTCAGGCGATTGCGGGTGAAATTAACGGGGGGAAATCATTCCTACGGTTAAGCACTACCCTCTGATATCAATTTTCATCTTGATTTCAGTAAGTTTCTTCAATCCCTAATTTCGTACTGATTTTAATTTTTTTAAAGTTTTAGTTTTATTCTTCTTCTTTGTTACAATTTGAAGTTATGTTCTTGTATTAGGTAGTTTTTTGTTGGTGTGTGTTTGAAATATATTCGCAAGTGAAGTGGTTCTGCAACTGTCAAAGCATAAAACTTGATTCTGAAATATGAAAGAATTGAAGTTTGAAGGTGGTTGTTGTTCATCGTGTTTTCTTTACTATTTCTCTGCTTAATTGCCCTTGTTCATAAGCAATATCAATAAAAGATGTCTGTTTTAATTGAAAAAAAAAAAAAAAAGCTCTTTGCATTTCTGCTACACAAATATGAGATATACAGTGTTTTCAATGATATAGATTTGGTCAAATGAATGTACCTTTTTGTGCCAACCATGTGCATAGATAACATGAGCAGGCTTTCCTATTACTCAATTGAAACTGGCCACTGACGAGAAGGAAAATTTTGGCTTAAGTGGAGAGCTGAAGATTCTTAACTTGAAATGTAAAAATTGGATTTTCTGTGCTTTAAAGTTGAGATTAGTTGACATAATAAATTAAACAGAAATGTTATGTTGAAGTTGACTTATCAGTACCCTTTTGAATTGTGGAGTTATTGAGCTTCAGATTCTAATTATTCTATGCCTTTGATTGATATCCTCTTCTGTTTTTTTTTGTTAAATCTGGTTGATACTTTTTTGTTTAATGAGGAAGATCAGATCAATTTATATTGGGTTTGAAATTATGCATGCTATATCTTAATGACGATGAAGTTATTTGTTGGATAAGTATAATCTGTGCTGATAATTATTGTATTATTTCTTGGCAATTTTTGAAACTTAAAGAATGGACACTGTACATAATTAAAATTTTCTGCTGCTAATTGTCATTGTAGCCAACCAAAAATTAAAAAAATTAAAAAAAAGGTTCAAGGTTTTTGAAAGTTTAGAAATTGAAAAAACTAAAGGCATTATGCTCTTGAGATTTTTAATCTATTTCCTTTTCTGGCTTCAGATTGTACTCTTTTGAATGAGAAAGGGTGATCCTGCTTATGGCAAAATGAGTGGAAGTAGCCGAAGACGCAGTTCCAAATGGGATTTACTAGAAGAATTCATATTCCATTTGATAGTGTACATGAAAAGGGATGGTCTGGAAAATCAGGTTTATCTTTTCATGACAAAGAATTGCAACGTTGTTGGCTTTCTCCTGAAGCAGCTGGTGGTAATCGCTCCCAAGTGGTCTGTCATGGAACCTTTGCCTGGACGAAGAGGCACTCGTAGGGATGATAGCATTGATGAAGACCATAATAGAAGTTTAAAAGCAATGACCACATGGGAGGAAGAAGAGAGTTATGGGACTAGAATGTCACCTGGTCTTGATGAATGGAGACAGCAAAATCGACGCAGCTCTCCCAGAAATGAATGGAAAAGATCTAGAAGGTTCCATGCCATACTTTTTTGGTTCTTTCTAGATATATTACTAGTTTTTTGGTTGTCCTATTTCTACCCAATAATATCACTTTCTGCCCTTTACTTGTCCTGTTTATACCCAATATGTCACTTTCTGCTTATAGCCTCAATAACTCATATTATATCATACACCGATGATTGACTATAAATCCCACCCTGAACAGTGCTTCAGTTCTTGTCACGTTGGTTTTTCATGTTCTATCCTTTTAATAGCCAGTATTTGGTTTAAAATTCTAATAAATTTGATTATTCATGAGGTACTAGTAATGATTTATTGTCACTGCTGCTTCTATTGTTGCTGTTTCTGATTGTAAGTTGAATACTACAAATGCTGCTCTCTGTCTGTCTTTGGTAGATTTGATACAGTTAGTTGGTGTTATATGATTCTCCTGTTTTGGCTTGCTTGCAGAAGCATAAGCCGGAGTCAAAGTCGGAGCAGGAGTAGAAGCTCAGACCATGGTTTTGGGCGTGAGTCAGGACTTCATGACAGAAGCAGAAGCAGATCAGGGGTGTCATCTCAAATATGCAAAGATTTTGCCACTGGGAGATGCAGGAGGGCTGATCACTGCCAATTTCTCCACCAAGGCACTCAGAGTTACAAGGATGATTGGGAAAGAAACAGGAAAAATGCAACTTCAAAGTATTCTGTCCCCTATGATTCTAGAGAATACCCCAATGGGAGTGGAAGATCTGCTGATTGTTGTAATGACTTTCTTGAGGGCAGCTGTAGGAAGGGTGGATCCCTGCAGGTTTGCCCATCATGGTGCATCTCATGCAACTGGTAAGGGGTCTTCTAATGAGGTAACCAGAGAAAGAAACAATGACAGAAGGCATCGAGATGCATCTCTAGAGAGACGCAGCGACCGTGAAATTCGCCGACCAGCTGATGTCCCCTGCAAATTTTTTGCTGCAGGCAATTGTAGGAATGGAAAATATTGCAGATTTTCCCATCAGGATCAGGCTCATACAAGTCCTGAAAGGTCACGGGATGGTAAGTTTTCACTTGATCCAAATTCTGATGATATGGGAAAAGTGTGGAATGGTCCAAAATGGAGCACTACAAGCACTTCCGATGTTGGAAAATTGAATGAGGATAAAAATGGAACAAATGCTGATCCTGATCAATGGGGTGTCACACAGTCTGTTGATGATAGATGGGGTCGTCGTTTGGAGGAGGACAGGACACTTAATGAATCAATAGTTGATCATAAAATGGCTGAGGGTGAAAAAATGGAGCCCCTTCCATGGAAGACAGAGAAAGCTGGGGATAATATACTTTGTTCTGAACAAAGAGCTGGTGAAAATTGGCTTGGCAATATGGATATGTCTCCTGAATGGAATTACAAAGTCCAGAATTCCAACCTTATTGATAAACAAGAGCGTGTTTCTTTGACCAGTTGTGATCCCAGTACAACTCTAGAAGCTTCAGGTCAGGTGCATAGTGCTAGTGTAGCTGTGCCACCGCTGATAAACGAAACATCTGCCAAACCACAGGACTACAGTTCAAAGGATGTTGGTGATAGTGCTTTGCCACATTATGACAACATTCTGACTGGGAAAACTTCTAGTCCTCATGGTAGTGCTTTTTCTAATATCATGTCAGCACCTAGCTTCAACCACAGCAGCCTGACTTCAAGTGCTTTACCTCTGCCAGGGATAAATATAGGTGGACAAGGTCATTCAACAATCCTGCCTTCTAGAAGAGGAGAAGGCATTATTAATCCTCAAAATCAGACACTGCTCAAGGAGGGAAAGACAATTAGCAAGCCAGATGTTGGGGAAGCAGATACATCCCAAGTGAGTTCGCAAGTTCCAAATGTTCAGACCACAGTAAGCTGTGAACAACTCAATCAGCTTACTAATATCTCAGCCTCTATAGCACAGTTACTTGCAAATGGACAGCAACTTCCACAACTTTATGCTGCTCATACTTGTGCCCATAATAGCATAGAAAGACCATCACTTGCCAACTCCGAGGGACCTGTTGAAGCGCAGATGCTGCTGTGAACATGCAAGCAAAAGAAACTGTAGGGAAGAGGAAGCAGTATGATCCTATATGTGATAGCATCGAGCCTGAGAAGCATGATTTCAACGATAATAATCTCCAAGGTGTTTCGCCTAAGCCCATTAGACAGAAAATTAGTATAAATGGGAAACTAGAAATGTCAACCAAAAGCTTATCACCCTCATCTGTTGCTGGTGCAACATGCAATGGTGACTACAACAAGTTATGCAGTTTGGAAGAACCTAATAACAAGAGTTGCCAGTTAAATCAGCTGGAACTGGGTGCAATCTCCAAAGAAACCATGGGAAACAATAAGGTAGTGACTGAGGAAAGCAGGAAAGTAGAGGATAAGACTGCACAGGAGAACGATCCTCTGGAGAACATTGGTGGAGATGGCAAGAATGATGATGGCAAAAAATGCAAAGATGTTAAAGGGATCCGCACCTTCAAATTTGCACTTGTGGAGTTTGTTAAGGATCTTTTGAAACCCACCTGGAAGGAAGGTCAAATGAGCAAAGATGCATACAAAAACATAGTGAAGAAAGTAGTAGACAAAGTTACTGGCACAATGCAGGGAGCTAGTATTCCTCAAACGCAAGAAAAAATTCAACAATATCTTTCATTTTCAAAGCCAAAGCTGACCAAACTTGTACAGGTGGGCTGCCTTTTACTTGGTTTACGCTGTATCCATGACTGTTAATTTAGTTAAAGAATATGATTTTCCCCCCTTCATGCAATTTCCGATGTTTCTTTTATCTCTTCACTTCTGAAGTTTATTTTAAGGTCGAAGCTGTTGAATTTTATTTTATACCCTTAAATCTTTATGCTATTATCATGTCATTAACTTGCGTTTTTCCTTTTGTTTGGGTTGCAGGCGTATTTGGAGAAACATCAGAAGGATAAATGAAACAAGGAATCTCCCCTGTTTTCGTTTCTTCTCCTATTTCTTTTGGTGTTACATGGCAAGCTCATAATATTTCTTTTTTTCTTTTTCTTTTTTTTTTTTATTTTTGAGAAATAGCTCATAATATTTCTTGTGAAGTTATTATCGTAACACACTGTTTAGAGCAGCAACTCTTCCGTTTTTTTTTTTTTTTTTTTTCAAAAAAAAAAAGACCTTGTGTTTTGAGTTAGAATCAAGATTGGTTAACCTTTCAGGTCCAACCTGCATAGTTACCGTAGCATTTTGTTCAATTTTATGTTGCCATTTCATATGGGTATTTTTAGTGGCTCCCAGTTATGGCTGGCCATTTCTCGTAGTTTTTTTTTTTAATCCCATTTTACAGAGTTCAGTTGTTTTTTTATGACATAATTTGCATGAGATAATCTTGTTTTTGCCCGTTTTATTTAACTGCTGTTCCTAACTTGTTTAGTCTTAGAATTGTTGGACTACTATTTTCATCTTCCCATTGCCCTTAGAATAATTATTATTAATGAGGTCTGGCTGAGCTTGCTGGCATGCTATTTCCTCTTCCTTTTCCAATTTGCAGAATTTCGATTACTGTTCCCCTGATAGGGGTGAGCAAAACCAAACTGAATTGAACTGATTAGTTTGGTTTGGTTCTATTTTTAATTTTGAAAATTAACAAAATTCACTTGTGTCCATATCTCTTATTTTTTTAAACTCCTAATTGTCAAAAGCCATATTCATCGGTATTAGAGTTTGACTTCTTAGTATTAAATTACAAGAAGAATAGATCATGGGGGTTGAATCTTTAAACTTTTTTATCTCTTAAACCCTTCTTTGATGATATTGGCTATCCATATTGCAAGTTTAAGATGAAGTTGTATTTAGATAGTAACCCAATTAGGTTTTGGGTTGGGAACCACCTAAGGCTACAATGATGGGGTTGAAACCACTATAACAAGAAGTCAGTGGTCAAATGATAAAAAAGAAGAAAGGACATGACTATTTTACTTGCCTCTATGTCTAGAGAAGAGGGAGGTAGAGTTCAATATTGTCAATTCTCAAAGGAAGTATAGGAGACTCTTGAGAATCACTATGAAGGAAATGTGCAAGTTAGAAAAAAGAAAGTTCAACTTCATGTATATTAGTATTAACTTTTCAAGATGAAGCCTAATGAATCAATAAGTCTAAACCTCAACACTCTTTTAACTAACTTCAAGAAATTTGAAAAACACTTTTTCAAGAAAGAAGTAAACGTTAAGATTTTAGAGAATTTGAAGTTACTTCTATTAAAGAAGCTCATGACCTCTTAACTATCTCAATCAACATCCAAGTATGAGCTCTCCAATCTATCCAAGAAATTTGAGAACGTGAAAAATGATTTTTCAAAATTTGTTTTATCAAATGAAAAACTTGTTAATGATTTGAAAAGCTCCATTTCCTTGAAGGAGGAACTCAAAAAAGCTAATGATGAAAATAAAAAACTGTTGAATTTAAAAAAATTCTATTGCTAAATTCCAAAAGGGTAAAGAGACTTTAGATAGTCTCCTTGAATCTTAAAGATACCATAGAAACACATATGGACTTGGATACTAAAATGGAGTTTCTTCTCAGTCATCATCGCACATAAAATTTATTAAAGCTACTTGTGATGCTTCTACTTCTCCTTCTTAACATGATGAGACTCTAATTAAGAAGTCTCAATCCTTTAGAGTCAATGTTAAGTCTTCAAAGACTAAATTGGCTCAAAAGGTAAAAGCAAATGCCAAAAGACCTCAACCCAAATATGTATTTATGTACACTAGAAATAATTTCTCAAAGCATGCTTCACAATCTTATCACACTCATGCTTGAGGCTAAAAGTCAATGGTACCTAGATAGTGGATGTTCAAGACATATAATGGGAGACAAAAGTCATTCACTTTAAAAATGGAGGAATGTCACCTTTGGGGACAATGCAAAAGGGAAGATAATTGGAATTGGCAAGATACAAAAGGAGGTATTTTTTGAACCTCTAGGTTTTGAAAGCTTTGAGGTTCCTAATCATATTTTTAAGGTCTCAAAAGCTTTATATGGATTGAAAGAAGCTCCTAAATATGGGTATGAAAGATTAAACAACTTTCTTTTAGATTAGAATTCTCTAAAGGCAAAGTTGATACAATACTATTCATAAAAAAATTCAAAAATAACTTATTGATTGTTCAAATATATATTGATGCTATCATTTTTTGTGCTACTAAAATATTCTTTCTATGAGGAATTCTTTAAGCTTATGCAAGGTGAATTCGAGATGAGCTTGATAGGGGAACTTAAGTTCTTTTTTGGTCTCCAAATCAAGCAAAGAGAAGATGGAATCTTCATCAATCAAACTAAGGGATATCCTCAAAAAGTTTGGGATGGATGAAGCTAAAGCAAGGAAGACTCCAATGAGCACCACCATTAAGCTTTGTAAGGATGAAAGTGGAAAGCCGATTGATGAAAAGCAATTTAGAGGTATGATCATATCTCTTCTTTATCTTACCACTAGTAGACCTAATATTATGTTTACTACTTGTTTATGTGCTATATTTCAATCTTGTCCTAAGGAATCTCATTTGAATATGATTAAGAGAATAGTTAAGTATCTCATAGGAACCATGCAATTAGGTCTTTGGTACCTTAGGAGTGACTCATTTCATCTCATTAGTTATTCATATGCCGACTTTTTCGGTAGTCTACTAGATAAAAAGAGCATTTCCAGAACTTGTCAATTTTTAGGACAATGTTTAATTTCCAGAACTTGTCAATGTTTTAGTTTGCCTTATCCACGGTTGAAGTTGAGTATGTGGCAACTACTTATTCTTGCTCACAAGTTTTATGGCAAAAACAACAGCTAAAGGACTTTGGTATTGAGATTGATCACATTCCTATCAAACGTGACAATTCAAGTACTATTAATCTTAGCAAGAACCCTATTTAACACTTTAGAACTAAACACATAGACATTAGGCACCATTTCTTGCATGATCATGTTCAAAGTAATGATATATCACTTATTTTTGTTGATACTAACAATCAACTTGCGGATATCTTCATTAAACCTCACAATGAGGAGAGATTGAAAAGCATGGATGAAGAACCCACATGGGTTGGACACTTCTTTGATAGAGTGTCCATAGTGGAGTCCAACTTTAATAATTGCTTTGATCAAGTGGATGCTAGACTTAATCATTTTGATCATCGCATGGATCATATGGAGTATGACATTCACCAACTTTATGCCTATCATAACGTCCAATGCTCTTGGCCTCCTCCTTCTCCTCCTCACCCTTCACAAAAAAGGGAGAAGCATAATATGATCCTCAAGACATTGATCCTAGCACTTAGTTTTTTTTTGGTAGTTGTGTTTTATGTTCTCTATTATATGTCTTAGATTTCTATCTTTTATTTTTTTAAGTGTCTTTTTCTCTTGATGGACTATAATTCTATATTACTTATGTTAGTGATATACACTAGGTCAATTATGTATGACCATGTTTTGACTTTATCATTTTATTATTAAAGAGATATTTTCATTATCATTTTCTATTGTGATAATTACTTAAATAGTCAATTCTTCCTAAGGTCATCAAGTCTGTGACTTGATAGTAAAACCCTTAGATTAAATATAAGTTTTATTCAAATTATCCCTAGTCATTATAATGTATGAAGGCTAGTATAATGTTGATTGATGATTATGTTTTAGTAATCATGAATATGAGATATTAAGTCAACTCATAGGTACTTATTTGAGAAATAATGTACTAGATTGACCCATCATGAGTATAATACATAGATAATTGCCATAAGTAATTCTCATCACAGTAATATTGATTTAGTCCCCTGACCTTGAAATCACCATGGATTTCTATATAACTATTTTATATTTTGACACAACCTAACATCATCTTTAACCCGATGATAAAATAGATTGTTGTTGGATATGAAATGAGTTATATGAGGAATGTGAGTGATTGAGAAAGAATTTTTCCCTTATTTAATTTGAGTAAGATATTTATGGGCCCCTTAATAAGATAGACTGAGGAAAATACATGGTTATGATAAAAAGGATTTGATAAAGAGTTATCATTCTCAGTCTACTTGGAATCAAGAAATAATATAATTGAATTGTATAAGGATGACAAATACTATGCCTTATATTTAATCAAGATATCATATGACAAAAGGACTACAATATTCACTGTAAATTAGGTTATATCGGATTATCGACCTTCATATGACTTGAGTAGTCATAATGTCTTGCTAGAGGCCAATTATGTCTTGTCTTATAGGCCTAAATAGGAATTTTAGGCCCACTGTCAATGTTATGTGAACCTATAGGGTCATACTTAGAACATGCATAAAACGAATATGGATTTACCAAACCCAATAAAGCTTTGTGGATATATATATATATATATATAAAAGGTAATGGTTATCTTAAATAAATAGGAAACTATTTTTGATTTGGTATTAAAAGAAAATCAAAATTAGAATAAATGGAATATACTAAAAATGTTTTGGTAAATGAGAAATTACCAAAATTCGTTTTGGTAAATGAAACCCTAATTGAGAGGTCTATAAATATGACATATTCTTTAGGGTTTGACATACTTATTATTCTACCACCAAAATTCACTTTCGCTCCTCTTAAAAAATAAAACACAGAGTTCTTGAGTTGTGAGATAATCAAGAAAAAGGTACTAGCACACACACATTCATTTTGATCCAAGGTTGTTCATGTGGATACTTGTGGAGGATTTATTCATTTAAAGACATCTTAATCGAACCTAGAAAACTAAAAGCTCAAGGTAGGATGTCACTTGAGTGAACCTCCTCTCGTCCTTCCATCATTCTTGCTTGTTCTTTACATATGTGGTAAGGTTTTAGAAACCCTAAATCAATCGGTTAATCGAATTATATGGATCATGGTTTAGGTTTTGTGATTAATTTTTAAATTTTTGCTGCGTTTTGAATCGTATAACCCAAAAATTTGATCTTCTCATTGCTTGTCTTTTACTTTCCTCTCTTTTTTATCTTTGAAAAATGGGGAGAAACATAGTTATTCATTTATGCACATGCTTGAAATGATAATAATGATAATAATGCTTGAACGTTATGCTAGAAATTTGATCTTGTTCACATTGTCAATGTCTATCTTGAATAAAGATGGATTTTTGACCTAAGGGTGATTTAGAAAAATTCACTTCGTATAACATTAAGGGGGAGCTACACACTTGACATATTGTTTATGCATAAATTTTTTCATCAAATTGGTTGTCAAAGTCAAAAAGGGGAGATTATTGACCTTGTGCATGATCAATCCCTTTGTTTTGACTTTAATAGACAATTTGATTACACTAATCATGTTTGCTAAGTGTTATAGACTTACTTATCTTTTAATAGTATAAAAATGCATCCTCAAAGGTCTATAAGACATAAAAAAAACAATAAGAATCAAATGGAAGTCATCCTATATCAATTTTAAGCCACTTAGCTCTCATCAGGAACAGTCCTCACAATTAGGAGCAAGACTCACGAATTAAAGGCTAAAGAAGTCTATGAAGTGTAAAGGAGTTTGTGCCTCTCACGATCTGCCCTCATAATTGTAAGTGGATTGTGATAGATAGTCTAGATCATAATAATGGTGTCCAGCTTATGAGACTAAGGTTCCATTCAAGGCATGAAGACTTTGGACTACACATAGGCATAGTCATGATCGTGAAAGGATAGTGACTAGCATAGTTAACCAGGATCTTTAAGAGTCCTTAAAGCTTTGAAGACCCTGAGCTGCTCATAATTCCTGGTCATGATCGTTAGTAGGTTATGACATTACCACTCCCAGTCTCTAATAGCTAGTTTTGACACCAATGACTATAATTTTCATTCATCATAATCATGAGCATGCCCTTATGACTATGAATAGCATTCTTCTTAAAAAAAGTTAAAATGCATTAAATAAAGAATGATGAAACTTAAAGATAAATTGAATGCACTCCAACAACTAGTTTATGATCTCCAACTATAACTGTAAGTCCTTTAGCATCATTCCATAGTTAAACACCTTCTTAGTTGAGAAATTTATTCTTAGAACAATTTTTCATTCAGTTTCTTCTCTTACCCTTCTTATATTCAAATGCACTCTTTAAGAGTGGGTTATGTGATAGAATTAGGATTCTTCTTCTTTTATTTTCTAGGTTTAGAAAAAGGGAAGTGAGCACTCGATCTAGATTGTAAGGCTTAAGTGTTTGCCTATTGAAAACACTTAAAATTTGGGTTTAAGAGTGATTTTAAACTCTTGCTTTGTAAGGTTTGAGTTGAACCTTAAAACTCAAATTGTAAAAATCAATGTAAGTGAATAAATTGAAGTGATTGCAAAATCCTAACTTAGGAGAGTTAGTTGGAAATGTAGGTTTGTTTGATAAACCAAACTCGTTAAATACTTGTGTCCATATCTCTTATTCTTTAACTCCTTCTTAATTATTGTTAATCACTCTTTAAATTCTCAAAAGTGTTATTCACCGTTATTATAGAAAATATACTATGCCAAGTGTCATTTTAATAATGAAAAAGTATATTCAATTTACTTTTTAAACTTTAAACTATGTATACTAATTACATCACTATCCTTTGTGTATTTGCCTATAAATAAGAAGTTCTACATAATGCTTTCTTTAGCTCTTCTCTCTCTTTTTTAGAAAAAAAAAAATCTACATAATGCTTTCTCTAGCTCTCTCTCTCTTTTCTCACCCATTTATTTCTTAATTTTCCATCCAAAAACTATTCTCAAATCCTTAACCATCAACCTTAATTCTATTTTTTTTATTTAAAAAATTAACAAAATTCAGTTAAATTGATTAAACTTAACTAGGCTATCATATATAAAAACATTGTTGATAATATAAACAAAACACTCTTATAGCAAAGTGGTAAGTACATGTATACCTGCACTCTAAAGGTATTCAAGTCTTCCTCTCTTTTGCCAATAATGTGAAAGAACGTAAATGCTTATTAAATGCAAGGTAATTTCATTTCACCTATCATTGTAATTAGCCTTTTAATCCATCGTTGAGAATATTAGACACTAATTAAATGCAAGATAATTTCATTTCACCTGCTATTGTAATTAGAAAATATCATAACTAAACAATAACTTTTATTTTGCAATTTCCATAGAAAACTTTTTCTAGAAAACAAGCCTTGTTTTCCAAAATTAAACAGGCCTTTAGGCTCTCAATAAAATTACTCTCAACAAATCATGATCCTAGTATTAAAGGGAACATTTTTCTTATATTATTTGTGTAAATAAAAAATATTTAATAGGGTTGGTATTAATCATTTCCATGATCATTACATAATAATAATTCAACTCAAGTTAAAAAAAAAAGTTGTTGTTGTTAATTAGATAGTCATTTTAATGCCATGTAAGTCATATCCTAAGGATAGCTAATTGATACTGTTGATCAAACCCAACAATTTTAAAGAGCAACATTAATTTAATAATCAATGATGCAAACATATGATTGTTTTGTATCAAATGATATTGAATAAATTACAATAAAGTAAAGTACATGAATGTAAATTATAAGAAAGTAAATCATATTAGAATACATTATAATAAAGTAATTACCGATACATTAAGTTGTAAGAATATAAATTGAATAAAGTAAATGAGTTAGCGTAGTTAGTAGTTAGAATGATAGTTAACATGAAATGCATAATGTGAAAGATGTATGAAGGCCATCCTTTTTATTGGAAATGATCAAGCCAAAATTAAAATATGAAAATAAAAATGTTCTCAAGTCATTTTAATGCTTTTTATATCCATATAGCAATCCTAAGATGAAAAGCTAAACAAAGGAAGTGTTTTATGCCTATTTCAAGACTTAAAAGCTTATGGATGCATAACTAACTTGGACGAAAAAATGTAAACAAGAAAAGTGAAAATCAACAAAGCATAGTAACTTCTAGGATCATTTAAGTCACATATGCATTATATATTATTTGAACAAAGGCTATATGGCCTAAAATTGACCCTTAGAGTGCCTTTAAATGGATAGTTAAATTAATTTTGTGAATAACTAGTGCTTTTTTTAAAGGAATGAATAACTAGTTTTGTATAGAAATGGCTAGCCATGGCTATCAACAATTGGTTAGTAGGCTATTAAATGGCTTTAAAACTTATATTTTAACCCCTCCCCCTTTAAAATCTAAAATCAAAGGTTAGAAATAAAAGAAAATATGTTTATATAAAGGAAAAATCTCATATATAACAAAAATGGATTTAGAATTTCACCAAAAGTGAAGATAAAAAATAAGAATATTGGAAGGAAAAATGGGTGTTCACACTACATGCACATTATCATATGCTTTAAGATTTTGATTGAAAATCAAAGGTTTTTTAAAAGATTAGGATTGTAAGAACTATCTAAGAACTTATTTTATTTTTCTTATGGATTAATAAAATAAATATTAATCAACTTGATAATATTTTCCATGTAGTTTTCATTTCTCTTTTTTTTTTTCTACTATTTTCTCTAACTTCTATGTATAGTTTTCTCTTAATCTCACCATCCAAATCCTAGCCAAAAGTTCCTTGAAATGGTGTAGAAAGACTTATATTTTTAAGCAATATTGTGGGTAAACTTGTAAATATTAGGATAATTAGGATAAGACTTTACCTAATAAGACAAACTAAGGTACTATTGCACTTTTAATTTCAATAGTCCCTCGAGATGGTCCAATGATAAAACCATATTGATGCAAAAGGATGAGAAATGTATGCCTTTACCTTTTAAGTGTGTTATCTCATCCTCTAAACCCTAAAAACTCACAAATTAAAGACCTCAAACCTTGAAAGTCGAGACCTTTAGCCTTAAAAATTAAGAAAAAAAGGATAATCATACTTAAAAAGCCTAAAAATATCCTTAAAAGCTAAGACCCATGGATCAATAAGTTGAGTGAGTTAGTGAACCAAGTATACGAGTTAAAAAACCAAGCATGGGAGTTAATGAACTGGGTTTTGGGGTCATCGAACTGAGCAACCAAATCATTAGATCAGGTGTGCAGGTTAATAATTAAAGCACCAAGTCATCAAATCGATCATTATTTTTCCTTTCTACTTTACAAAATTGCACCATTTAGCCCTTCCATCAAATTATGTTTTCCTTGTAATTTTACGATAAAGTTTCTCATTGAACATAAATGCCCCTTCATAAAGCATACTCAACTTTAACTTTTAGTAAAATTCTTAGTGTTATGCTGACATTATCGTATTTCTATTTTTAATAATAAAGAAGCATTTTTATTATTACTAGTTAATTCTAGTATTATCCTTGATTAGTTAATTCTATTAAGATCATCAAGCATGTGACTTGATAGTGAAACTCTTAGATAATACTTAAATTTTAAACTAAATATCCCTAATCGATTATTATTGTGGGAATAACAATGAATAAAAACTAGCATGTTAACTGATGATTAAGTTTTACTAATCATGTATATGAGATATTAAGTTAAACTCATAGGTACATATTTGGAAAAATAATGTACTGGATCGACCCACTATGAGAATAACAAATGGATTATTATCATAGGAAATTTTCATCATAGTAGTATTATTTGAGTCTTCTGACTTGAGATCACCATTGTTTCCTGTATAATAAGTTTTGTATTTTGACACATCCCTACACCATCCTTTAACCGGATGGTAAAACAGATTGTGATTGGATATAAAATGAGTTGTGTGAGAAATGTTAGTGATTAAGATGGAATTTGTCCCTCAGTTATTTTAAGACGATGTATGTTGGACCCCTCAATAAGTTAGACTAAAGAGAAATGCATGACTATGTTAGAATGATAAAGAGTTATCAGTATTGGTCTACTTGGGATTGAGAAACAATATGATTGAACAATACAAGGATGACATAATCCATGCCTTATGTTCAATCAAGGTATCATGTGACAAAATGACTATAGTACACACTATGTATTAGGTTATGTCGGATTATCAGCTTTCACACAACTTGGGTAGTTATAATGTTTTGCTAGAGACCAATTATGACTTGTGGGCTAAAATGGTAATTTTAGGCCCACTACCAACATCGTGTAAACCTACGTGGTACTTAGAACAAGCCCAAAGCAGATTTAGGTTAATAAGCCCAATAATTTTTTCTATGTAAGATAAGTATATATATATATATATATATTTATTTATTTATTTATTTAAGGTAAAGTTATCTAAATAAATAAAAAATGATTCTAATTTGGAATTAGAATCAAAGTAGAAAAGAAGTCTAATCTTACAAAAATTGTTTTGGTAAGAGAAAACCTATGTAGGATGTATATATAAATATCTCTTATTCTAGGGTTAGCTAAGCCACTCATTCTTCTCCTCCTTTTACTACTTCTTTCATGAAAAAAAAAACACAGAAAGAAAATCATGTTGTGATACAGCAAAGGTGCTAGCACACTAACATCGCTTTGGATCACCTTGTTCATATGGATACCATAGAGGGCGTGACTTTTTGGTGACGTCTCAATCTGACAAAGGAGTATACATAAAGCTTGAGGTAGGGTGTCACCGATTTGAATCCCCTCTTTTCCTTCCAACATTCTTGCTTAGAAATCGTCTTGGTGAATGTTGACCTTAGCAATAATCAATCTTAATTTTGATCTTAAAAAACTTAATTTTGAGCATTTAATTTGTTTATTTAAGTGTGTATAAGTTAGGACTCTATTGAAAGTTAAAATGAAGTATGATTATCTTGGGCTGATTGGACTTTTGAGATTCAAGGAGGCTTTTGACATCCAAAAAACTTTATAATGAGAAAGTTATCTTCTTCACATTTGAAGTAGACATCTTAAGCTTTTTGAATTGGGCTTACTTTTCAAAATTCGAGTTCATTTGGGTATGCAAATTTTAAGTCAAAAATCCACGTATACGTCTGCCATCTCAGATTGTATATCTCTTAGTAATTTGGATATATCTTGAGTTACAGAAGTTCAATTAAGGTGATTTAAAATGATATGGAAATATAAGTCAAATATATACAACTTTAATGAATAAATTATATGAAAATTCAAATTTCTTTAGGATAAAATCATGACTTCAACTTGTGTATAGCTCTTTAATAGTATTCTGCATTTCAGATGGCACAGCTCTTTGTATTTTGGATATATCCTGAGCTAAAGAAGTCCAATTTAGGTGATTCAAAATGATATAGAAAGATAAGTCAAATATCTAAAACTTTAATGCAGAAATTATGGGCAAATTCAAATTTCTTAAATATCAAATCATGGGTTCAACTTGGATATAGCTGTTTGACAGTATTCTACATTTCAGATTGCATAACTTTTAGTATTTTGGAAATATCTTGAGCTACAGAAGTCCAATTTAGATAATTCAAAATGATATGGAAATATAAATCAAATATATATAGCTTCTATGAAAAATATATGGGCAAATTCAAACATCTTGAGCAGCCAATCACAATTTTAATCCATGAATAGCTGTTTGACAGCATCACTTTCAATGATTCAAAATATAGATGTTGAACACATCATTTGCACCTCCAAAAACTATATCTTTAAGTACAAATACCTCTAGAGATGAATGGATGTTAGAAAACTTATTTATTATTCATTCATTCTTAAGCATTCATTGAGCTCTCAAATTCTCTTAAATAATTCTTTGTTTGTATAACTTTTGTGAGAGTTGGGTGTGTGTTAGAAATAAAATTTCTTTTCATCTTAAATCTTGGGTTAGATTATAAGGGAAGTGAGATTTATTTCTAAAGGAATTGGTTTAATTGTTATCCATTAAAACACTTGGGTTTTGGTTTTTTAAGTGAGTCTTGAAAACTCATGTTGTAAGGTTATAAGAGTGAGCCATAAAACTCTTGTGTAATCTCAATCTTGTGAATAAGATTATGGGTGATTGAAAATCATAACTTGAGGATAAGTTAGGTGGAGACGTAGGATTATTGTTGAATACGAACTCCTTAAATCTTTGTGTTCTTCATTCTTCCTTCTCAACTTCCATTCAATTCTTGCAAAGAATTCTTTTAATTTCTCATTTTTATTTGATAGTCCTATTCACCCCCCTCTAGGACTCTTTTTAATTGGTATCAGAGCTAGTCGTCCTTTGCCGTTAATTAGGGCAGAGCACCAATGAGAACTCCCACTTGTAAACTATATCACTAAAGTAGGGCTCTTCGCTCATTGGCGTTGGCGCATCGATGGAGACGATGGGTGGCTAGTCTGATAAGTACTATTGAAAGGTGATATAGATTGGGTATGACCTATAAACATTTTCAATTGGTTTTAGAGATTGAATTCTAGGTACTTCATTACTAGAATACATGATCATAGGGAGTGAATCATAAAATATTTCTTCTCTTAGACCATTCTTTGATGGTAATGACTATCCACATTAGAAATTGAAAATGGAATTATATCTTAATTGTGATTCCATCAAACTTTGAGACATTGTCCTAAAAGGTTGGGAACTGCCTATCACTATTGAAAGAGTCCTAGAGGGGGGTGAATAGGACTATCGAACAAAAATAGGAGATTAAAGGAATTATTTGCAAGGATTGAGTAAGATTTGAGAAGGAAGAATGAAGAATACAAATATTTAAGGAGTTCGGGTTGAACAATAATCCTACGTCTCCACTTAACTTATCCCCAAGTTAGGATTTTTTAATTACCCATAATCTTATTCATAAAATTGAGAATACACAAGAGTTTTATGGCTCACTCTTACAACCTTACAACTTGAGTTTTCAAAGCTCATCCAAAAACCAAATTACAAGTGTTTTCAAGGCTCACACTAAAACCAATTTCCTAAGTGTTTTAATGGCTAAACACTTAAACCAATTCCTTTATAATAGAATCTCACTTCCCATTTTCTAAACCCAAAAAATAGAAGAATAATAATGTCTATTCTAATCACTCACCAACTCTCACAAGAGTTGTATATAAAGAATTGTTTAAAAGAAAGTTTAAGAGCTCAATTGAATGTTTAAGAAAATGATGAATGATAAACAAGTTTTCTTAATCTTTCAATTGAATTCTAAGTTGTGTTTATATAGAAAAACACTTAAAAATTTAGTTGTTGGACGTATCAATCATGTCTCCAACGTTTAGAATTGATTTTGAATCAATTCTTAGACTTTTGGTAGCTCAAAGGTTGCTTACGAGTGCCTCATGAGTGAACAGTGCTTGTGAGGGGTGAAAATATATCCGTTGCATTCAAAAATTCCTGTTGGAATTTTGTCAGGGGTCTGCTCATGAGTATGTCATGGCAAAAACGTGCTCCAAAGGCTACATTGAAGGACAACTCATGACCACTTCAAAAGATTCTTGTGAACAGGATTGAAGACTATCAATTCAGCCATATATTCTTCATAAAAGTTTTATATAATTGTCTTATCTTTCCATAAAATTTTGAATAATCTCAATTGAACATCTATAGCTCAAGATATTGCTGAAATACCAAGAGCTGTGCAAACTAAAATGCAAGCTGCGTATGCTGACTTCAACTAAAGATTTGCATATCCAAATGAACTTGGATTTTGATAATCAAGTACAATTTGGAAAGCTTAAGATGTCTACCTCAAAATTTAAGGAGCTCATTTTCTCATTTAAGAGCTTTAAATATGTCAAAAGTCTTCTTCAATCTCAGAGGTTCAATCAGCCCGAAAAGTCACTATTCCTCCAAAAGTGTATATGCTTGGTATATATTTGGTATATAATTCCCTACACACTTAATTGAAATTATTAGTATAAATTTTTTTTTTCAAAGTCCAAAATTAGGAGTTTGATCATGCAAATGGTCAACAACTATCATTGATGTTGTGGTAACTACTTTTACAAGAAGCTAATGGAGTATTGATCAAAAGGAAGAAAATCACAAAAATAAAAAAACTATGATTACTCTAGTCTCTTCAATGATAAGAGAAGAAAGAGGCAAGCTTCAACATTGTATGTCAGCCAAAGAAATGTGGGAGACCTTAGAAAACCACTACGAAGGCAACATTCAAGTAAGAAGTAAGAAGGTTCAACTTCATATGTATGAATATGAACTCTTCAAAATAAAGCCTCATGAATCAATCATGGAGATGAAAAAGTGTCTCAATGCTCTCCTCATAACCCTCAAGAAACTTGGAAAACATTTCTCTAAGGAAGAGGTAAACAATAAGATTATAAAAATCCTACCTAAGAAGGATTAGGAATCTCATGTTACTTCAATTAAGAAAGCTAAAGACCTCTCCACTCTATCAACCAATGTGCTCATTAGTAAGCTCTTAACACATGAGCACACTATCAAGAAAAAAGGTAAAGAACAAAAAGAGAAAAAAGAAAAGAAAAAAGAGCATTGATCTAAAAGCTCTTTAAGAAGATAGTAAAGAGGAAAGCATCAGAGATTCTAGTGATGAAGATGGTGACATTATCATGCTCACTAAGAAATTTAAGAAGTTTTTAAGAAAGAAAAACTTCTCAAGAACAAGGGACTTCAATAAGAAGTTTGAAGGAGATGGAAAGAAGAAAACTAAGGAGGTTACTTGTTATAAACGCAAGAAACTGGAATATATTAGAAGTGAGTGTCCCAAACTCAAATTCAAGAACAAAGGAGCAAAAGATAAGAAGAAGGCATTTAAAGCTACTTGGGATGATTTCTCCGAATCCGAAGAGGAAGAGAAACAACAAGAGGTGGCCAATCTTTGCTTCATGACCTTAAAAATGAAAATGAAGTACCATCTACTTCTTATTCTTCCTTTGATGATTATGATAATTATTGTGATAATGATGATGATAATGAGAGCTTTATTGTGAGCAAATTACTTGCTAAATGCAAAATTCTATTATTTAAAAAGAAACATTATAAGCATTAGTTAGGTAGCTTAAACAAAGAATTAAAAATTTTAAAAATTAATTTTGCTAAACTTGTTGAATCAAACGAAAGCCTTATTAGTGATGCAAAATCTTTTAATTCTTTAGAAGATCAACTTAAGAAAGCAAATGATAAAAATCATAAGCTTTCTAAGGAGGTCTTAGAATTAAAGAATTCCATTGCAAAATTTAAGAGAGGAAAAGAAACTTTGGATAGTCTTCTTGACTCTCAAAAAATTCATGGAGATACCTATGGAATTGGATATAAGAATGGAATGTCTTCATCATCTTCATTATATATTAATTTTGTAAAAGCTTCACATGATTCCACTCCTTCAACCTCTAAATCAAATGAGACTCAAGCTTTCAAAGCTAAAAGATCTTATGTGTTAAATAGTAAAGGAAAGTCTTACAAGATTCATCCTTTATTAACACAAAGAGGTAAGGCTCAAACTAGAGCACCTAAACCCAATCATGCTTATATGTATATTAGACACAGTTATAATAGGCATGTTACACAATACAATGCACATAAACATGTTGCAAAAAATTATCAAAATACACATCACCATTGCCAATGCATGTCTCACTTAATGACACAAAACAATAGGAGATACACATAACACCAAAGGCATGTTGCACACACTAGGAAACCATTTCATCTTAGGAGGAATAAATTTGAAAGTATTGTATGTTCTTATTGCATGATCAAAGGACATACTAACAATGTGTGCTTCTATAGAAGACTGCATATGAATTTACTTCCTACAAATTATCTTGAAACTAACCAACCTAAACCAAGAAAGGTTTAGGTCTAAAAGAACACTTAAATTATATTGTATAAATGTGCTTGAAATCCATAAGAACAAAAAGCAAGTGGTATTTCGATAGTGGATGTTCAAGGCATATGACAAGAGACAAAGAGCAATTTAACAAACTTGATGCTAAGGATGGAGGACACGTTACTTTCAGAGATAATATAAAAGGAAAAATTATTGGCATTGGAGAAATAGGTAATCCTCAATCCTTATCTATACATCATGTGTTGTTTTTTTATGGTCTTAAACATAATTTGCTTAGTATAAGTCAATTTTATGACATGGGAAATAAAGTAACTTTCTATCCTAAAAATTGTTTTATTAGTAATCTTGATGAAAACACAGTTATTTTTAGTGGTGAAAGAGTAGACAGTGTTTATGTCATTGATTTGAATAAAATTGATAACAAAGATATAAAATGCTTAGTGTCTATCTCATATGACATATGGACATGGCATAGAAGGTTAGGACATGTAAATTTTGAGCTTTTGAATGATCTTTGTAAACATGAAATTGCGATTGGTTTACCTAAGCTTGAATTCACTAAGGATAAACTTTGTGATGCTTGCCAAAAGGGAAAATAATCCAAGTCCTCATGTAAGCTAAAAAATGTAATGTCCACCTCTAGGCCACTTGAACTTATACATATGGATTTATTTGGACTAACTATAGTTGCTAGTCTCAATGGAATGCACTATTTATATGTATTGGTTGATGATTACTCTAGATTTACATGGGTATGTTTCCTTGCTCATAAGAATGATACATTTAAAGTTTTTGAAAATTTTGTAAAAAGAGTTAAAAAAGAAAAAGGCTTTTATATTTCTTTTATTAAAAGTGATCATAGAACCGAATTTGAAAATTAATTTTTTAGAAACTATTGTAATGAAAATGGTATTTCTCATACATTTTCATCTCCTAGAACTCCTCAACAAAATGGGGTAGTTGAAAGGAAAAATAGAACTCTTATGGAAATGGCTATAACAATGCTTCATGAGTATAATTTGTTGCTATACTTTTGGGCAGAAGCCGTTAACACATCTTGTTATATTTCAAATCGAGTTTTCAAAAGACTAATTTTAAATAAAAATCTTATGAGCTATGGAACAATAGAAAACCTAAAATCTTATATCTAAGAGTATTTGGATGAAAGTGCTTTATATTGAACACCAAGGATAATCTTGGGAAATTTTATTCTAAAGCTGATGAAGGAATTTTCATAGGCTATTCTTTTTCTAGTAAAGCATATATAGTCTTTAATAAGAGAACTCTAGTAGTTGAAGAGTCAATGCATGTGGTATTTGATGAATCAAACTCACTTGATCCTAGAAAGGATGTTTGTAGTGTTGATGATCTTATAAGTGACAATGAGATTGTGGAAACACAAGAAGAAAAATGCTAGTATGCCTTTGGAACTTGAAGGTCCAAGCAAGGAGGAAAATGAGGAGACATCTCAACCTATCTTGAAGGATGAACTTCCAAAGGATTGGCAATTCAAGAAAGCTCATCCTCAAGACCTCATCATAGGTGACACTTTAAAAGGGGTAACTACTAGATCTAAACTTAAGTCTATTGTTAATTTAGCTTTTATTTCTCAAATTAAACCCAAAAATGTTGATGATGCTCTGAGCGATGAATCTTAGGTCCTTACTATACAAGAAGAGTTAAATTAATTTAAGAGAAACCAGGTTTGGACTTTATTTTTAGACCTAAACATCATCCTATTATAGGCACAAAATGAGTGTTTAGAAATAAGATGAATGAATAAGGTGTCATAACTAGGAATAAAGATAGATTAGTAGCTAAAATTTATAATTAAGAGCAAGGCATTGAATATGATGAAACATTTGCTCCCATTACAAGGTTAGAAGCTATTAGGATGCTACTTGCATTTACATCATACTTGAATTTTAAACTTTATCAAATGGATGTTAAAAGTGCATTTTTAAATGGCCTTATTGAAGAGGAGGTATATGTTGAATAACCTCCAGGTTTTGAAAATTTTGACTCTTCAAATCATATGTTTAAACTTTCAAAAGCATTATATGGATTGAAACAAGCTCCAAGAGCTTGGTAGGAAAGATTAAGTAACTTTTTACTAGAGAAATGTTTCTCCATAGGAAAGGTTGACATAACTCTTTTTATAAAGAAATCCAAACATGATTTATTAATTATTCAAATATATGTTAATGACATTATATTCGGTGGTACTAACCATTGCTTGTGTGAGGAATTCTCTAATTTAATGTAAGGAGAATTTGAGATGAGTATAATGGGTGAACTCAAATTCTTTCTTAGACTATAAATTAAGCAATGCAAAAATGGGATTTTCATCAATCAAACCAAGTATGCAAGAGACGTTCTCAAGAAATTTGGCATGGATGGAGCTAAGATAAGTAAAACTCCAATGAGCACAATAACCAAACTTTACAAAGATGACAATGGCAAACCGGTTGATGAAAAGCAATTTAGAGGTATTATTAGATCTCTTCTTTATTTAACTGCTAGTAGACCTGATATTATGTTTGCTATTTGCTTGTGTGCTAGATTTCAATCAAGTCCTAGAGAGTCTCATTTGAATACTATCAAAAGAATTTTCAAATATCTTTGTGGTACAATGCATTTAGGACTTTGGTATCCTAGGAGTTCATCCTTTTACTTGATTAGTTATTCTAATGCAGACTTTGTTGGTAGTTTACTATATAGAAAAAGCACTTCCAAAACTTGTCAAGTTTTAGGACAATGTTTAGTTTCTTGGTTTAGCAAAAAACAAGTTTCAATTGTCTTGTCCACTGCTGAAGCTGAATATATTGCAGCAAGTCTTTGTTGTTCATAAGTTTTATGGCAAAAACAACAGTTGTTAGACTATGGTGTAAAACTTGATCACATTCTAATCAAATGTGACAATACAAGTGCTATCAACCTTAGCAAAAATCCTATTCAACATTCTAGAACTAAGCTTATAGACATTAGACATCATTTCTTGTATGATCATGTTCAAATTGGTGATATCTCACTTGAATTTGTTGATACAAATAATCAACTTGCAGATATCTTCACCAAACCTCTTAATGAAGAGAGATTAAATTTTATTAAGCATGGACTTGACATGATTTATGGTTCTAGTTTATCTTGATTTTATGTTTAATTGATGGTTGAACTATTTTCATGTGAAATCATGTTGTGCTTATTGATTATTTTGATTGATAAATATTTTGATTTTTATCTTAATTTTTTTTTTGTCATTAGCTTATATTTAGTTTATCTTTTTAAATTTTATTTTGCATTTTGTCAAAGGAGGAGAAATAATTTGAGTTTGCATATGTACCTAGTTAATTTTTTTTAACATATGTACTTTGTTTTTAATTTTAAAAATCCCTTAAAAAATGTGTTTATGTTAGTGACATATTATATTTTTGTTTGATATAGGGGGAGAAATTTTTTTAAAATTTTTGCATGCATATTAACATTATGGCTAATTTTATTGTACATCATATGTTACAAAAGGCCTTATTTTGCTTACTTTATGTATGACATAAATTTTATAAAAATTTTGAGTATCTTTGTTTTTCATTTTCCCTTTATATCTCTCTCTTTTCTTTTTGCTTTTGACAAAGGGGGAGAAATATATTTGAGTTGTTATTTGTTACTATACATGTGTATAATATTTTATTATTATTGTGTTTATACATGCATAATTCATGTATAATTTCTTCTTATGAATGATTTTTATCTTGGATAAGGCATGAATATCTTCTTAGGAATTGTTTTTATCTTTGATAAGGCATGCATTTCTGTACATGTGTATAATATTTTATTATTGTTTTTATACATGCATAATTCATGTATAATTTCTTTTTAGGAATGCTTTTTATCTTTGATAAGGCATGAATATCTTCTTAGGAATTGTTTTGATCATTGATAAGACATGAATATTTTTACAAAGATTTAGTGTATCTGTGTTTTATTCCTATAGGAAGTGATGCATTTTAGTAGGACTATATGCATATATGTTTTAAATTATTTCCTCACATTGCCTAACATTTATTTAAATGATCATGTTATGATATTTTATGTTTTTAATACATTTGTCACAAGAATGCATTATGTTTTTATCCCTCTTGCTATATTGTATGTTGTTTTTATTTTTCTGTTAAGGGAAATAATCTATAAATTTATATTTCTTATCATATCCATATTGGTAGGGGCAGAAATAAAGAAATATATTTTATTTCATTTGGTATCATTATTATCACAAATATTATCACACACTTTACTTTATGTTATTTTCTATCAAACTCAAAATAAGTTTGTCAAAATAAAAAAGGGGAGATTGTTGACCTTAGCAATAATCAATCTTAATTTTGATCTTAAAAAACTTAATTTTGAGCATTTAATTTGTTCATTTAAGTGTGTATAAGTTAGGACTCTATCAGAAGTTAAAATGAAGTATGGTTATCTTGGGCTGATTGGACCTTTGAGATTCACTGAGGCTTTTGACATCCATAGAGCTTTATAATGGGAAAGTTATCTTCTTCACATTTGAAGTAGAAATCTTGAGCTTTCTAAATTAGGCATATTTTTCAAAATTCGAGTTCATTTGGGTATGCAAATTTTGAGTCGAAATCCACATATACGTCTGCCATCTCAGATTGCACATCTCTTAGTATTTTGGACATATCTTAAGTTAAAAAAGTCCACTTAAGGTGATTTAAAATGATATGGAAAACTAAGTCAAATATATACAACTTTCATGAAGAAAGTATAGGAAAATTAAAATTTCTTCAAGAGAAAATCACGGCTTCAACTTGTGTATAGTTGTTTGACGGTATTCTGCATTTTAGATTGCATAGCTCTTTGTATTTTGGATATATCCTGAGCTAAAGAAGTCCAATTTAGGTGATTTAAAATTATATAGAAATATAAGTCAATTATCTAAAACTTTCATGAAGAAAGTATGGGTAAATTCAAATTTCTTCAATATCAAATCACGGGATCAACTTGGATATAGATGTCTGACAGTATTCTACATTTTAGATTGCATAGATCTTAGTATTTTAAACATATCTTGAGTTACAGAAGTCCAATTTAGATGATTCAAAATGATATGGAAATCTAATTCAAATATCTACAGCTTTTATAAAGAAAGTATAGGCAAATTCAAACGCCTTGAGTAGCCAATCACGGTTTCAATCCATGAATAGTTGTTTAACAGTATCACTTTCAATGATTCAAAATATAGACATTGGACACATCATTTGCACCTCCAACATCTATATTTTTAAGTATAAATACCTTTAGAGTTGAATGAAAATTAGAAAACTTATTTATCATTCATTCTTTCTTATACATTCATTGAGCTCTCAAATTCTCTTAAACAATTCTTTGTTTGTATAACTCTTGTGAGAGTTGGGTGTGTGTTAGAAATAGAATTTCTTTTCATCTTAAATCTTGGGTTAGATTAAAAGGGAAGTGAGATTTATTTCTAAAGGAATTGGTTTAAGTGTTGTCCATTGAAACACTTTGATTTTGATTTTTTGAGTGAGCCTTAAAAACTCATGTTGTAAGGTTATAAGAGTGAGCCATAAAACTCTTGTTTAATCTCAATTTTTTGAATAAGATTGTGGGTGATTGAAAATCCTAACTTGAGGATAAGTTAGGTGGAGATGTAGGATTGTTGTTAAATTCGAACTCCTTAAATCTTTATGTTCTTCATTCTTCCTTCTCAACTTCCATTGAATTCTTGTAAAGAATTCTTTTAACTTCTCATTTTTATTTGATAGTCCTATTCACCCCCCTCTAGGACTCTTTTCAGTGAATTTTAAAAAATCCTCTCAATTAATCTAAGTCGAATTACATAGATTTAGGTTATGGTTTTTATGGTTAAAAAATTTATTTTTCCACTACGTTATGGATCACAAAACCCAATAAAAATCAATTGGAGAACTTAAAGGAAAAGGCACTCGATTGTTTACTTAATTTCTTGGTTAATTTCCTTCACGTTTCTTTGAATTCATAACTTTCTCTTTAAGGTTTCTTCATCGTTCTATTACTTGATTTCGATTGTTTACTTGACTTCTTGGCAAATTTCCTCCACTTTTCTTTGAATTCATAGTTTTCTCTTCAAGGTTTCTTTATCGTTCTATTGCTTGATTTCTCTAGTAATTGTCTCTCATTCTACTCCTTTTCATTCTCCTTCTTCTTTTCTTTTAATTCATAACTTTCTCTTAAAGGTTTCTTCATTGTTCTATTGCTTGATTTCTCTAGTAATTATTTCTTCTTCTCAAATTGATTTTTTATTTTGGGGGTGAAATGTTTTTCAATATATAAATTTATTTTAAATGGGTGATGTAGGTGATAGAGGTGCCACATGGGTGATAAAGAATTAAAGAATTTTTAAGGAGGGATTTTGAATAATTTTCTTTTGGGAATTTGAAAGGATTTTGGGGATTTTAAGTAATTTTACTTAGAAAGTTGATTTAGATATTTATTTTATATGAGAGACCAATTAAAATCCTTTGACACTACCTATGCTACTATAGTTTTGTAGTTTTGGTCTTGTTAAGCTTTTTTGGATATTAGTATTGCTCTTAATTTTAAAACTTGTTATTTCTTTACCATTTAGAGAGAAGCTTTCAGATAAAAGATAACAAAATTTTTCCTTTCTTTTGTATGAGCAAAAATAATTCATTTTTTTTATTTTTGTTTATATAAGAAAATGAATACTTGACAAATATTTATTGCTGCTTGCTTCTTGCTTTTGGGTTTTGAAAGAAATAAAGAAAAGCTACAATTTTGGTAATTATTTTTTCATGTGTGTTGTGTGTACTTAAATGAGTGTTTGTTACCATTCACCATGCAAATAATATTGTTAATGCATGAAAGTTGTTTGGAAGCTTGGGGTGTTAAAGAAAGTGATGGTAAATAGGGATGGACAGATGATACAGATGTTAATGGAAGAAGAGGAAGGAGGAAGAAGATGTATGGTTGATGATATCATAATGAGGTATGAGTTTACTGCATAAATGTCTCAAATTGGTTGGATCTAGATGAAAGAAGATGTATAGTTGATGATATCATAATGAGGTATGAGTTGGCTGCATAAATGTCTCAAATTGGTTGGATCTAGATGACGCATAAGCAAATTCTATTTAATTTAACAGAGGATTAACAAGAAAAAAAAATTAAACACTAATAGGACTCATTTGAAAAAAGTTGTTATAAGACTTGATTGAAATATTTAAAAAATTAAAAGACTTGCGATTTTAGGAGTCTGTAAAATTGAGCCAACCCGAACACCCAAGTTGAAATCAAACTGACTTGAGTTGGGTTGGTTCTCAATTTTGAAAATTCTCAAGTTTTCGATCATAACTGACCATACCAAAAACCAGAACTTCCCTAATATTATATATATATTTTTGAATAAAATTTCATATGAAGGTGCTTATAGCTCAAGTGGCAACATATATATATTAACTAGTTAAGATTATGGGTTTGAATCCCACAACTTACAATGTTTTTTTGGTATTTGCTAAGAAAAAAAAAATTAAAACTGTACTTTGAAGAACTCCAATACTTGAACTAGGGTGGTAGAGCAATAAGGATGTGTGCCCACACCATTTCACCACTAGCGACTTTCTATTTCTTATGTTTCTTTTATTTATGTTATTATTTATTCGGTTTTCAGATACCTGGTAGAACCCGCACTTAATTTTCAATTTTTGGTTCCGTTTTGATTTTTTGAAAAAAAATGAAATCAGAACCAAATGAATATACTCGCTGCACAATCCCATGTGATTTATCATCAATTTAACTGTTTAATTAATTCTAAAATACTTTAATAATAATAATAATAATAATAATAAGGGTGAATTACTGTTTGCCCCTTGTGTTTTGCTAGATTATACTACTTGGTTCATGACATTTAAAATTTATATTATTTTTTCCTTTTATTTTGCAAAATTTCACTATTTACTCCTTCCGTCAAATTTTCCATCACAATTACCATTAACTAACATGATAATTATCCAATAAATACTATTAGCCCTATGTGTTTCAATATATTATACTGTTTACCCTCTTTATTTGAATATATTATATTATTTGCCTCTAATTTATAAAATATATTTTTATTATTGAACAAATTGTTTAACAAAATATGTGTTAATTTAAATTATCATTAATTGATTATAAAAATGATAATGTTATTAAAAATATTTTAATAAAAAATAAAAAATAAAAAATTATTTTAATCTAATTATAATTTTAATCAAGTAACAATTAATTACTTCCAATGTTAAAATATCAACTTAAAATACTTATATTGCATGAAAAAATTAATCAAGTAAATTCTATTTTTCACCATAAAATTTGAATTTTAGTTGAATTGATAGTTTAGATCATTGAGTGAATAAATTATATATGAATACAATTAATAATTTTAAGTAAAATATTTTAAGTTATTATTTAAGTGGAGATATTTTAAAACTAGGTGTTTTCTACCATTACTTTATTTTTTAAAAAATAAAATGTACTTAATCAATAACTACCATTACATAATGAAAAACATATTTACTTAATGATGTTTGAAACAAAGTAAAATCAAAGTCTAAAAAAAAAAAAGAAAGTTACTGTAAAATCTTCCTTAAAACTAATAATAATTAATTGATATTTAATTAAAATTTTAATTATATAAAATTAGAATTAAGCATTTTATATTTTTATGTAAATGATACAATTAACGTTTTATACTTAAATTTTGAGAAATTTAGTTTAATAATAAAAAATAATTAAATATTATAATATATACAAATAAAGGATATATAATGTAACACATTCAAATAGAAAGGTAAATAGTATTTACTTGATAATAATTATAATGAAAAATTTGATCTAATAAGTAAATAGTATTATTTTACAAACTATATAAGATAAATAGTAATTCATTCTATTTTTAATTCATAAATGAAGTGGTTAATTTTTAATACGGTAAAAAGTGAAATAAAAAATGAGCAGTTCGAATCTTGATCAGGAAGAGGGGAAAGGATAATAATAATAATAATAATAATAATAATACTCTATGGTCTTATTAATACGCTATCGTCGTTTCAAACACATCTGTAGACGGTCACGCGTGTTATTCTAAAATCTCCCCTTCCTTTTTGTTTTTCTTCGTCTTTAACTGAAAAATAATAAGTCTCTCTATTGTCGATTCCATTTTTTTTTTCCGTAGAAGCTCGCCATGTCGGTTAGTGATTCTGTCTTTCTTCCCTCTCCTGAATAGTTTTTCTATGTAATTAATTTGGGAAATGACCTGATATAAACTTATTTGTGTTGAAATCTATTATTATGTTAGATCTATTCCAGTTGAATTGGCCTCTATTTTGATTGCAATATATATTGGTTATGATTAAAGATGCTGCTGCCTTTATCTATTGATTTTGTACTCTAAATGTCAGGTGCGGTTTTGATTTTGATTTTGATTTTATTTTTTTAGATTTTTATTGAAATGAATTAATTATTTATTCTATCGTATTAATTCTCTAAAAAACAATATCAAATGTGATTGACTATTCTAGTTAGGTATTAATTAATGCTCGACAAACATGAAGATGCCGCTAAATGCCGGACCTTTAACCTGTTTTCTATCATAAGTGTATTATACACTTTTATACTATCATTCGTTTTATTTAATCTGTATGTGTATCTATAATGCATACATGCTAATTGCAGTTATGTTTGAGAGGTACGAGTCTTATTTCATGAGCAAAGCAGGGGCCTTGCTAGATTACACTTATTATTTTGTTTTATAAGTTAGTGATAGTTTGGGATATTACAGTTTAATGTGCATGTTCTTTCTATTATCAGAACATTTTTTTTCTTGGGTACTTGAATAAATTGCATAATAGAATTTGGAAAATAATAGAAGTAATGGATGGATTGTAACTTGTAATTATGTTGGTGTTATGTTCTTTAGATGTGAGATGTATAAAAGAGGTGGAGATTGTACTTAGTTTTATCAAATAAATCTTAAATTCAAATATGTGTTAATGAATTAAGTATATAGGGCAATACTCGTTGAGATATTTCTCTTTTCTAGGTAGGGCATGGGAAGTCGGAATGTCTTGATGTGAGTTGTGCTGTCTTGTAGCGAAGCCAAAATATCATTGGTAGATTAAGGATGATTGTAATGCATCCTTTCTTCGAACTATAGTTTTTGATAATGTCTTTAGCACACGGCTTTCAAGTTTTATTTCTTGATGGTTTTAGATATAATATTTAGTGTTGGTGATGCAAAATTTATCAAATTTCATTCTTTCTTTTTTGAGTAGTGGGCAGGGGTCAGTGAAGATGAGAGCACCTGCTTTCTTGCTAAAAAGATGTTCAGGACTTGCTGGGGCCAGGCCATCCTTGGTTGACCCTTCCATCATTGACCGCTTAAGTTAGAATTATTTATGGTTTAAATCATAGTTACAATGTTACTGTATTGGAGGGTTGTGAATTAAGTGTGAAAATATTTCGGGTTGTAGCTGTCTTGATTTTCCTAGGTGACACACTTCAAATCCATAGCCATTTAATGGTTTCTAGAAGTTCACATCAAACTGTGTAGAGATGATACATGTGAAATGAGATGAGCTGGTGATCCTTTGTATTTCCTATATTTAAATTCACAAATCAGTAGATTGCCAACCCTAAGCGAAAGTGTCTTTCTTTTAATAATCCAGGTCTCTAAAGTAAGCTTATATCGTTTTAATTCACCCAAAAACTTCCATGTGGAGAAAATTACGGAATCAATTTCAAATGTTAATTTATTACATTTTTCGAAGAGAAGGGAGATTTCTCTAAGGACTATAAGAATTATATGACCTTGAACTTTAATAGGTACAGCATATGTTCTTTGTGTTTTTGTGTGTGTGTTTGTATGTGTGGACATGAATTCTTACTCTTTGGAATTTGGGTGAGTTGAAATACAAATGTGCAATTTGTTTGCTGTTTGTATTACCAATTGGTCATTTTGAATTGACATTTTCATGTGATTATTTTGTTTATTTTTCCTCTTTTCTTTTGATCATGGGTCATTTCTTAATTAAAAATTGTCCTCATTCTTAGTTCTTGAAAAATTCTTTGCACATTCTTTTTCTTTTCTTTCCCCCCTACCCAACCCTTGTTGCAAAAGGAAACAGTAAGAGTCCGAAAAATTGGCATGTGGCTGCATGGCAGCATAGGTTCATGTTCTGATGGGAATTTAACCAGCATCATCCAATTGTCAGACTGCAAGTTTCCTAAAAGATGTGGCTGGCTTGGCATTACTATTCTCACTTAAGGTTCTGCAACTCACTATTTTTAATATATTCTCAGGTAAGAACTATCAAAGTCAGTAATGTTTCTTTAGGAGCAACTGAGCGAGACCTCAAGGAGTTCTTTTCTTTTTCTGGTGATATTGAATATGTTGAAATACAGAGGTATTTCATTCTGTATTTCCATTTTGCCTCTGTCTCTTTCTTTTTCTAGAGTCTTATTCTGCCGTTTCCATATTTTTTTTTTCTCTTCATGTGTTCCTTGAATACTGATTGTATCATACACCTACACAGAGATAATGAGAAATCCCAAATTGCATACGTTACGTTCAAAGATTTACAAGGTGCTGAAACAGCTGTTCTTCTTTCGGTAATTTACTTTTAATACACTCTATATCATCAAATTATTTACTCCTGTTTTTCATATGCTTATTTTCCATGCGTGCATTATTGATTTGTTATCGATGATGTATTGAGATGGCTTTATATGATGATTTACAATTATTTTTAGCAGTGTCAGCTCTTTGGCACACTTTCTCCTCCTCATGGAGTTTAGTATCTGTGGTCCAAAGATACTTCATGTAAGAAATTAAAAAGTTATATTATTTCTGTCAACAAGGATGCCATTAATTATATTCTATAGTGTTATATCAAGGAATAAGTTTTCCTACAATTTAGATTGCATCCTGCCAGTGCCTACAGAAATGTAAATTTGTCTATATGCTGAGTTTGCAAAACACACATTTGTCTGAGAAACCACACTGAACTATGTCAATTGATTAGTAATCAATTATGACATTGTTTCAGACTCTTGGTGATTCAATTTAGGTTAATCTTAAGATTCTGCATGTTATAGTTCAAATCCTAGAAGAGACAATTCCTCAAACAATCAGTATGTTATAATTATAAGTATGTTATAATTCTTCGGTATGTTCCTGCATTACACGGCTTGTAGACTATTGCTTTGTTTATTTTGGCATGGCTTTTTGAAGTAGTTTATGCCAAAGTTCAAGTCCTAATATGGATTTGTCTTTGAGGGAACCTCTTGTAATTATTATTGTTCCTCTTTTAGTAGTAGGAAACAGAGTTGTTTAGCATATTATTATTTGGTACTTTAGCTGGGTTATTGAGCATTTTTTATATTTTAGCTCTCCCTATACAAGCCTGTAGCCTTGAAGGCTTATTTGGCTTTGATATGGTAAGGTTGTTCTGGTTCCCAGAACATAGGGTTCTACATCATTGGTAAAATTCCAGTTTACTTGGATAGCAGCCTCGTTTTTGGCTTTCTTAATTATAAAATGAGAAAATGACATTAACCTCTCTAAGGTTAGGTCTAATTTATATTTTAAAACCTCCTGGTTCAAAATTAAATATTAACCTCCTTACAGTTTCAAAATCGAACACTTTAGGACTTTGTTGATTTTTTTGCAAAAAATGATCATTATACCCTTATTTTTGGTAAGAGCAAATGACATTAACCTTCCTAAAATTAGGCTTAATTGATATTTCAAAATCTCTTATTTCAAAATCGAATATTAATTTCCATATAATTTCAAAATCAAACATTTAAGGACTCCTTTTGACTTTCTTTACAAAAAATGACCAGTATACTCTTGTTTTAACATGTTTTCTCTAATCCCATTATATATAATCTATAGCATGTTTTCTTTAACCTTATTACATAAAATCCCTAGCATTTACCTTTCTCTAATTTTTATATATTTTTTAAAAAATTTAAAAAAGTTAAAATTTTATTAATAGATCTAAAAATTATTAATTATTAATTCCTTTTAATTTTTGTAAATCTAAAAATATTTTAACTTTTAATTTTTAAAATAAAATTTTTTTGTATAGAAACTTTTTTTTTATTAAATGTATATGGATTGATTGTAAAATTTTTAGATCCATAAAAATTATTTTTAACTTTTTTTAAAAGTTTTTAAGAAATATTAATAAATGATTTTTATAAACTAAAAATTTTTTAAAAATTATAAATGTATATTTTAAAAGTAATTTCATCAATTCTCATTGTTATTCAAATATAAACTTTGGGGTAAATGTTATGGATTATATGTAATGGGATTAGAGAAAACATGTTAAAACAAGAGTATACTGGTCATTTTTTGTAAAAAAAGTCAATAAGAGTCCTTAAGTATTTGATTTTAAAACTATATAGAGGTTAATATTCGATTTTGAAATAAGAGGTTTTGAAATGTCAATTACGCCTAATTTTAGGGAGGTTAATGTCATTTGTTCTTACAAAAAAAAAAAAAGGATATAATGGTCATTTTTTACAAAAAAGTCTTTAAATGTTTGATTTTGAAATTGTAGGGAGGTTAATATTCAATTTTGAAACAGGAGGTTTTAAAATGTAAATTAGGTTTAACCTCAGGGAGGTTAATGTAATTTTCTCTTACAAAATAGTGTAATTGTATACCATTGAAGTTGATAGTATGGCTGATATTTATACAATTGAAAACGCATAGTATCAACTTCAATGGGAACTACTGACTTTCACATGTTTCTATTAATAGTTTATAGAAAGTAACAAAGACCAACTTTTTGGAAAAATACTTTGCTTGAATGTGCTAGATCATCTGCATTAGTATTTTGCTGAGTAGAATTGAATTTCTTGATCAAAGCAGAATATATGTGAGCCTGTTCGTTTTTGAATCTCTACGTCTATCTTGTCAGTCATTTAGACCTTAATTATCTCATTAAGCAATCAAATGTAACAGATTTGTTGAAATATGGTGAAGCATTTAAAACCATGTTGATCCTGGTTTGGGACTTTTTTGACCAAATATCGATCTCCTGGACTATTTTACTGTTGAGTATGAGTTGGCACCTCAAAAATGCTTATGACATGCTTGTAACTTTTTTTTTTTTGGGGTAGCAAATAAAGGCAAGCCTAACCTTTGCTTGACCTTATTTTATATTCCTCAAATCTCATAAATGATGATCTCCATGTGAAAGCGTTACTGTGCTGATCAAACTCGAAATTTAGGCTCTATGAGTATGTTTATTCAACCCATTTGGTTTGAGTGTCCTAGTTACTGGATTGCAATATTTCCCTAGTTTTTCTGTGGAAAATATGCTTTAATAATGTTGATATCTGTCACTTTGGAAGCTTTTTCACCGTAACAAATTTATGGGATTTCTGAACAGGAAATTAGACTGAACAAGCTAGTGTTGCATGTGTTCTTTTGGCCAGTGTTTGATAACTGATTTGGCTTTTCATTCAGGCATATGAATCTATGAGCTAAGGACCGAATGATAATACTTCTCTCTTATCTGTCACTGAACAATAACAAATAACTCCCTTTTCATCCCTTCTTTATTATATTAATGATGATTAACTTTCAATTTCTCATGTTAGGGAGCAACGATAGTAGATTTGTCTGTGACTGTAACTCTTGATCCAGATTACCAGCTCCCACCTGCAGCTTTAGCACCCCAGGTAAGAATATTGTATTGGTCATCTGCCATTTTCACGCTAGAACTTCAGGAGCCTGAATATTGTGCATTTCTGCAGGGAACACAAAATAAAACTCCTGGCAGCGCTGAATCGGCCCTCCGGAAGGCAGAGGATGTAGTTACAAGCATGGTTGCTAAGGGTTATATCTTAGGGAAAGATGCAGTCAACAAAGCAAAGACTTTCGATGATAAGCATCAATTGACTTCAACAGCCTCAGCTAAAGTTGTTTCTCTTGACAAAAAATTAGGGTTCACTGATAAATTAAGTGCTGGCACAACTATTATGGGTGACAAAGTCCGGGAAGTGGATCAGAAATTTCAGGTTTCAGAGAAAACCAAAACAGCATTTGCAGCTGCTGAGCAAAAAGTCAGCAGTGCAGGATCTGCAATTATGAAGAATCGTTATGTTTTTACTGGGGCTTCTTGGGTAAGCGGTGCTTTCAACAAGGTTACAAAGGCAGCTGGAGAAGTTGGCCAGAAGGCAAAGGAAAAGGTAGGAATGGCTGAAGATGAGCAAAAGAGAAAAATGGTGGATGATTTTGCCCAGGTTCACCTATCCGAGTCACCAAAAGCTTCTGCGGAAAGTGAGCACCTGCCTTCCAAGCCTGCACCTGTTCAAGGTTTGATCCTTTGATTTACTAATGTAAAATGTTCCGTTGAGACTTTTTTTTTTTTTTTTTTGGCATTTCTTGATCAATGAGGTGGTGAATGTAGGACGGTTTACCAATTTTACTTATATGATTGCACTTAACGTCTTCTCTTTCCAAGGTCACATTATACTGCGCATTCATGATGGTTAATGAATTTTTGTTGTATCTATTTGAGTTGCCTCTGAATGGTTAAAAGGCCAAAGGGGTTAAATGATGGTTAAGGTTCTGTTCATGATGGTTAAGGGTCAATGTTGAGACATAATTTCCAATTTGACCGTTTGGCCAATGTTAAAATATAACACATGCTCATGCTTTTCCAACTCCATCCATTGATTTGCAGGCTTAATTGACATAATCTTTCTGGCCAAACACATACTTAGTCCCTGAACTTGTAATGAAAATTTCATTGGTTCCATATACTTAAGATTTGACCTTGTAGATACTTCAACTTGCAAAATTTGACCTCATAATCTCCATACTAAGAGTAATGATATGCGCTCTTGGTGAAAAATTGATTCAATTTGTCTTTTATTGATAAATTTCTTTTTAGTTCTTGAATTTATATTTAAAATTCAAATGGAGTCAAATTGATTATTGTAAAAAAAAAAATTATTGAAATATAAAAGTTCTAGTTGAATTAACTTTTATAATCTATTAAAATAATAAAAATATTGTTTGTAACATTTTTTTCAAATAAATAAGTTATTTTAAAATAAAATTAAAATAACTTGAACAAGAATTTAAAAATATCTTAATATTTATAAAATCATAAAATAATTCATATTACAACAATAATAAATTTATAAATTGTGCTGAATTCTACATTGTAAATTGTAAAAATTTAAAATTAATAATAAAATAACTGACAAAGGTTAATTATATAATTGTAAATTTTATTTTAATATTAAATTAACATTGTTCAAAACTATATGTACACATAAAATATTTTTAAATTTTAATTAAAATAAGTGACTATTTTAAAGTTATATTGACAATTCATAACTCAAATGTAATTAATTACTATGAATAAAAATACTTTAAATTGTTAATTTCTCTTAATTAAGTTAATGACCTAAAAAATGATAATTATTATTTTATAATTTTTATTCATAAATATTTTAAGAATATCTCATCCCAAGTAACAATTAATAACTCCAAAAAATTTTAAAATATTTTGATATTCATAGATTTATAGATCATGTAAATCATATTTTTATCTATCATTTGACTGAATAATCATTTATTTTGTTATGTACTTGTGTAGAACTAGTATATCTCATATTAAATTATTAATAATCTAATAATTTTTATTTATTAATAATTTCTAAATTACAACTGCAAATAAAAAATAAAAATAAAAATATTTGAAGACTGCATTATATTTATAAATATTATAAACTTTATACCTTAAATTAAATTTTTTTAAAAATGAACTAAATAATCAATAAAATTATTTATATGGATAGAAGTATTTATTTTACTTTTAAATATACATTATTCAAGTATGTACATGTAAATAAAATATTTTTTAATTTTAAAATTAATAATCTAAATATTAAAAAATTAAAAGTATATTTGTCATTCTAATTTTAATATAGAATATATAAGTGTAAATAAATTAATAAAATTAATAATAATTATGTCTTAAAATAATAAAAGAATGTTAAAAAAATAAGAGGATCAAAATGATAATTTATAAGAATTATGAGGATCAAAAGAATTTTTTTTAAGTTAAGGAGAGTGAAGTAAAACATGGAGGTGTTTAAAGAATACAAAATTTACAAGTTGATGTGTTTATAAGGTCGAAATTCACAAATTGAGGTGTCAATAAGGTCAAACCTAAGTATAGAGAGCCAATGGAATTTTCACTACAAGTTTGTGGGTAAGGTATGTGTTTGACCTTATATTTTTTGTGGCACATGTTGACATCTTTCTGAAAGGGAATATAAACTATGTTTGATCCATGTGGCTGTTGGAATCGGTTATGCAATTGAAATGTGTGATGAGCACAAGCCTTAAATAGGGTAAAATTTTAAAATTTTCACTTGCATTATGTGGACACTTTGTTTGATCGGCCCATAATGAAAGCCTAATAATGAGAAAATATGAATCTTTCATGTGAGAAAACCCAAAATCTTTTAAGAATGGACCTATAAGCCTAAACCCACTAGAAGCCCAAACCTAAACCCATATAAAATCCTAAAACTTGAACCAAGAGGCCAAGCCCACAGGCCCGAGGACTTAATACATAGGACAGGGCCAAAGAGGCGCCGCCTCTATGACACCTACTTTGGTGAGGCAACACCTCTTTAGAGTCCACTTGCATAGGCATTAAATGGAGGATTGATAGTAGTGGGCAATTTGGCGGGCCCACACTTTGCTGATATGGACATATTGATGTGAATATGTGATATTTTTAGGAAAAAAAATTGCAAAGAAATGTGTACATAATGAAAGAGAAAAAGGGATGTCTTGTCAAGGCATGAGGGTTAAAAAGAGGCATGGGAGAGAGAAAAAAGGGAGGTTGGCTGATGTAATGACCCTATATTTTAAAATTATTAAAATATATTTTGGGATATACAGTGTTAATAATATTTTAAATATTATTTATATATTATTATTATTTGTGATTAATATTTTTTATTTTACGTTAAATATATTTTATTACGTAAAATAATTTATTTAGAGGTTTTATTATTTAAAAATATTAAAGCTATTATCATTACTATTATTTTAATAGCATTAGTGTTATTATTTTTATTGGTATTATTATTATTATTATTACTGTTATTGTTATTTTAATTAGAGTTATTATTATTATTATTTGCTGCTACTACTACTACTACTACTACTACTATTGCTGCTGCTGCTCCTACTGCTGCTCCTGCTCCTGCTCTGCTGCTGCTGCTGCTACTGCTACTGCTACTACATGTAATGTGCAAGCGTTGTGTGTGTTTGTGTTAAGTGGTGTATTATACATGTGTATATATATATATATTATATGGTCAAAACCGGGTCAACCCTATTTCTTCCTTTCTTTTCTTTTCTCTTTTTCATTTTTTTTCCATGCTGCTGCTGCTACTACTGCTACTACTACTACTGCTACTGCTACTACTACTATTGCTACTACTACTACTACTACTACTACTACTACATGTAATGTGCATGTGTTGTGTGTGTTTGTGTTAAGTGGTGTATTATACATGTGTGTGTGTATATATATATATATATATATATATATATATATATATATATATGGTCAAAACCGGGTCAACCCCATTTCTTCCTTTCTTTTCTTTCTTTCTTTCCTTTTCTTTTTTTCATTTTTTTTCCATCTCCCCTGAAAATGGAACTTATAGAGCCACCCAGAACCATGTTGGACCATCACTTGTGCCACCACCAACCACCATCACCTTCCCTCTTCCTCTCCTTCCTTTCCGTCACCAGTAGGGCGTTATAAGGTCGTCGAAGCGCCTGAAATAGCAGCTGCAGTAATCGGACCTCCATTTTTATCGACGACAATTCTGGTCACGAGAGCTCTTAACTCCGATGTCTTTTGAAAGCTTTTGGACTAGTGAAGTTGATTCCAAGCTCTATTTGAGCTTAAATCCTCTTGATTATGAGTTATATCCAATTTTAGTTTATGTGTTATTGGGGTTTCAAATTTTTTTTAGTTAATTGTGTTTGATTCTTGGATTTTGGTTTTGATAATATGAATTAGGGTAGCTTAATCTTCTTAAATATATTTTTTGTATATTTTTTTGAATTAATTTGGACAATGGGTATTTTTGAATATTTTAATAATTTAAATTGAATTTTTGTTAATTATGTTAATTATTTATTTTGGATGGAAATTTGGTTAAAATAGTGTTATTAATTTAATTTAGTAATTTTAGTAGTAATAAAATAATTTTTGGTAATTTTTTAAATAATTTTTAGTATTATGTGAATATTGGATTTATAGGTTAATTGTGTGTTTTTGTTGAAAATATAGTTAAATAATATTTTTTAAATAATTTTGGGATAATAAATGGTATTAAAATAATTTTTATAAATTATTTATTATTTTTAACTAATTAACACTAATTTTCAAAAATTATATTTAAATAATAAAATATTTACTATTTGGTGATTAAATGGGGTTTTAACTATTTTTATTATATATTTAAACTATTTGAGTAATGAAATGTGAATTTGACTATTCTATTTTGAATATTTGAAAATTTGGGATTTTATTAATATTATATAAATTATTTGAGATTTTTATTTAATTAATATGAAAATCATTATAACTATTTTTTTTATGTTTAAATATATATTATTGTGGTTATTTATTGGTGATTAAGGATTTTTAATGATTTTATTATATTATTATTTAATATTTATTTTTATTGTGTTTTGTGAACCTCGGTTGGGAATTTGAGTAGTTTGGGGTCTCAACCCGAGGTGTTGAGCTACTGTGATTTAGAAGTGCATTTTCTTGCAGGATCGGATCTACTTTTCAGTAGAGAGATACCCGTTTTACAGTGAAGGTTCTATCGATTTTTTGATAGAATTCTTGTAAAACGTGATATCGAGTCGATCCTGAGTTTTTGTGTTTTAACTGAGTTTTAGTCTTCCTTTAGAATTTTTAGAAGTATATGTTAGGAATTTATTCTAATTTTTTTTTTATTTTTCTAGCTGCACCGAGACTAAGGCCTATCAGACCAGACCCATTGAGTCAGTCTCAAGAGCGCACGATTACATATATATATATATATATATATATATATATATATATATATATATATATTGCACGTAGATGCAAGATTATAAGTATTTATGTTTTAATATGAATTATTTCATTAAATGTTTTAGTATATGTTTGGTATACTTCCAGTATATTTTGGTATATTTCAATAAATATGACGTATACATTTGATATATTCTTAATATGCATTTAGTATATTTTTAGTATACTTATGGTTTATACGTGGCATGTAAACTTGAAATATTTTTAGTATATAACTGGTATATTTCGAGTATATGTTTGGTATATAAATGGTTTATTCTTTTATAAAGAATGTCATTTTTGTTTAATTATGCAGTTATTTATTTTCCATAAATATACGATTTTATTGAAGGATACCAATAGAATGTGCTTCCTAATGGGTGCACTAGGATTGTGTACAGACCAATACGATAGATTTTAGGGTTGTGTTTATGAGATCATTTGAGGTGAATTTTGATTGATCGATTATTGAGAATTTTAGTAATTAAGTAGTGTAATTGCAGGAGCTCGATTGACTTAATATCTCGAGGCCAATCACGTTGATAGTAAGACTATAGGAGCTCGGTTGATTTAGTGTCTCGAGGCTAGTCTACTGTCTAAAATGGAATAAGAGAATTTCTTTGGAATTAAGTAAGCTTGCATGGCTAGTGAGATATTTGTTTGAGGTTACGAATATTTAGGGTTCTATTTGATCCTTCATTTAAATAAATGTTTTCTGCATTTATTATATATAAAAGTGGATTTTTGCATATGTGTGAAGTGCCTATATATATGTATATATATATATTGATGATTGATTGCATATGATATTAGGAGGTGCGTGTATATATATTATAATAATTCACTTAGTGAGGTTTGACCCCCTCTCAACCATTTTTTTTAAGAGTCTTCTTCGTCAGACCATACTAGTAATGCTTTATGCTGGTCTTGTTTAGCCCCAGCTAGATTATGTAATTTATTTATCTAAACTTTTATTGTACTCTAGAAAACTGCAGTAGTAGTGTATTGTATCAGTAGTATGTTATTTTAATAAGTGACATGTCTCTAAATATTGTATGAATATTTTTATTTTATGAAATGAGATTTGAGTATTTATTTTATATCGATTAAATTTTAATTCTAGCATATTTTTATATTATTTATTGCATGTATTTTTATTTTTTTAAGGCTTGCTACAGGTTCCGAATTCGAAAAAATTTTCGTTCCTTAGCACTGGTCATGACTTTCCGGTTTGGGTCGTGACAACTGATTAAAAAAAAATTTGGAGTAGAAGGAAAGGAGATTAGGAGAGAAAAAAGAAGAAAATCTCAGCTTAAGAGTTCATTTTCAAAACAAAAGAAAAAGAAAAGAGGGAGATCTTGCATTTAAGTGAAGATTGAGATCAAAACTTGTCTCTGAGGGCTACGTTACGAGCATCAAACTTTTCTTGAGCAATAAGAGTGTCCACCCTCATTCATTTTATGTCTTGATTTACATGTATTCTTTGTTCATTTTTGTTTGATTTTTAAGTCCTATAGTTTATTTTGGTGTTGTATTTATGACATGATCTTTTAAACCTCTAAATACTAGTGTAAATTCTTAGTTGTTTTATATTTGATATTACTTTAGTTAAGATTTAAGTTGTCTGTAAGTGTATTTCTATGTTTGGCAGTCAGGCAACGCCTCTTTAAAGGGGCATCACCTCTTCATGTCACCTTTATACATAGAGATGACGCCTTTTTGAAGAGGCAATACCATATCAATAGAGTTGTAGCTAAATATTATTGATTTCTCATGCATGTTTTGTATAATTTCTTGTCTCTTTATGTATTTTTATAGTATGTATTCTAATATTTTATGCAATTATTGAGATATTTGATACAATCAAATGTTTATTTTTTGTCTTTTAGTTGTTTTGTGTCATGCTTTATTTTCTACAAAATTAACTTTATGACTTTTCTTTTGTAGGATTTTATATGCTTGTAAGAGAATAATGATTTATTTATTTCAAGAACTTTAAGATGATTTTAATCATCAAATTTATTCCTTAATAAGTTATTGAACTTATTTATTTACTTTTATTGTTGTTTTCTTATTACATGATCAAGGGTTGTAACTCATTTCTCCTCCCCCTGATTTTTGCATATGTACTTTTTTATTTAACTTTATTTTTATGAATATTTTGTATTATTCATAATAAATGTTGTGAACTATGTTTAATTTGGATGTAATTGGAATTTGATGCAAATTTAGACTTAATTGTAAAATTCAAAAAGTGTTTGAAGGCAATTACAATTTGCATGTAAATGAGGAAATAATTAAAGGTAATAAAATACAAAACACACATAGAGGCCAACTGTAAGGTTGGGTGGGCATTCCAAAAGCTCATACCTAATTTTTGAACTGATTCTCTGATGACGGCTACTAGGAACCTCTGTGGAATCCAATTGTTGTACAGTGTGTCCTAGGTCTTATTCAGGTGGCAACTCCATCTCCAATTTGAGCTTTAAGCCTATATTGTATTTTTTAGTGGGCCTCGAGTTCACATAATGTCCTAGTCGCCAAACACTTGGGCGTGCACTAAACCCCACCACCTATAGTGGCAACTCCACTAGGGATAGAGAAATTGATTATAGTGTTTTTTATTTTATCATTTTTAATTATTCTTTTAATTCTTTTGCATTCACTATACATTTTCACACAATGAGCACTTAGTCCTAAATAACCCGATGATAGTAATTGCTTTACTGCTTGTGTTTTACTTAAACCTAGCGGTGGAGTATTTTATTATTATCACTCATAACATGTACTCATCCATGTCGTATGAACCTTGAGTGGGGAGACATAATAGAGGTATATCATTGTAGGAGTCAAAGCTTATTACCCAATACTTAGCTCATGTAATGACTAGGCAATTTCCCTCAAGATTTTTTTCCCAAATGCATGTGTTTTATGACATATGGTAATCATTAAAATAAGGCCCAAGCCCATTGTGAATGGACCATGGGCCTTTAATGCCTACTATGACCCATTAAAATGGACTTTGGATTTATTCGAAGGAATTAATACTTGTTTGTTCTATCTTGAAGTTGTCTTGTATAAGTCAGTTTTGTTATCCCCCGTTGATAATCAAAACTCGAGCAAAAAATCCTAGGACAAGAGACTCACTATTAAACATGCATATGAGAGAAATAAGGGTAGAGATTATCATTTGAGAGATTTCTATTTGCTTCTTTGTTATTTGTAAATAGAGTGTATGCTTATTTTCTTTCTATAAATAATAATATGAATCTACATATCATGCATAATTCTAACCTGTGGTGGTTGTAGATATAGATCCATGTCAGTCTTTTACTTGGACACGATCTGACACTAGTTGCTTAGTTAGAACTTTCAAAGAAATAGCAATGGCGGGTTCTGATCTTGATGCATTCAATGAACAACTGAAAGCAGAAAAAACAGTAAATTCAAACGATCATGCTGAAAATGATGGCAAAAATGATACGAAAAAAAATCAACACAATAGCCACCACCATTTGATCTTTATACTAAAAATTTTGTAAGGAAATAAATAGAGGATGATCAAGAAACTTTTTTGGTAGAACCTATAGGCTGAAAAAAATATGGATATCTCTAAGATTATAGAAAAGAATGATTGGGCCAAAAACATGACTAAGGCCATGGTTGAAGTCCAAATGATGATGAAGCAGAAAGGAATTGATGCTCCAATGGACTATAACAACCTTGATTTAGATGAGGATAATGACCCTCTTCCCTAAACATTTAAGTTCCCTAATATAAAGAAGTATGTTAGAACTGATGATTTGCACATACACTTGAAATAATATATGACCTATATGAAGGCCATTAAACTGAACAATTTCCTATGTCATTGGAGGGTACTTTGATCCACTAGTACTATGCCTTAGAACCACATATGCAAAATGATTGGAAAGAACTGTATGCTGCATTTATGAAGTAATATGGATTGAATGCTCAGATGGAGGTGTCTCTAAAGGACTTGTAGAACACTAAGTAGAAATTTAATGAGTCCTTCGCTAACTACCTGGCCAAATAGAGGGGGAAGCTAGCACAGATGAGGCACCGACCTGCTAAATCTGATCAATTGATGATAGCAATGGATGGTTGCATTCCATTACTTTCTAAGAAATTGAGAGACCTTAGGATTTAGAATTTTAAGGAATTATGTAGATTTTGGGATTCAAAAAGAGTTCGATTTGGCATAAGAAAAAAAATTCTTTAGTGGAAGTCTGGAGGCAAAAAAGCAAGTGGATCAAGTAGTAGTGTTCAAATTAATGCCATTAGGGAACCCCAGAGATTCTCTATCCTCGGTAGACTCTTTTGAAAGTTTTGGAGAAGCTAATGGAAAAGAATCTTTTACAGCCTTTACCCTCGAGACAACCTTTACCAAATGCCAATAAAAAATTCTACTATAAGTTTCATCAAGTTATTAACCATGATACTGATAATTGTGCCCTACTAAAAAATAACATCCAATACTTGATTAATTCAAGCAAAATCACCAACCCATAATCTAGAAAACCAAGCACCTAAAATAATCCCTTACCCAACTATAGAAATGTCCTACCACAAAATGCACCTATCCTTATGATTAACACTGGTTTAACAAAAAAGCAAGTCCTAAATTCTTTCATTAATGCCACCCCCAATTCACCAAAATCTTACCTTGAACTACTAAGCCCATAGCTCATTAAATTTTCTGTTAGCAAGGTAGACATTTGGAGTTCTGATGAAGAAGGGGGATAGATTGACATGTGGGATAGTGATGAAGAAAGAGAGATCTAGTCGATCAAGAAGGTTATTGAAGAGGGGAAGAAGAAGAGTAAGGATCAACCGGTATTTGAATATGAAACAGAGAATAAAAAGCCAAAGAAAGAAGAACCAAGAGAAGAGCTAAAAAAAGAGGAGAAGTCCGTAGTTAGTGTTTGGGAACTACTCATAAATTCCAAAACTCATCGGGAGGCACTAGTTCAAGCTTTGGACTAAAAAAAGATTCCTAAAACTTACACTCTCGAGTAGATAGTGAATTCTCTAATGGAGAGTCTTAAGGGACCTATTATGTTCATTGATGATGACTTGTCGTTGGAAGGAAAAGAGCATTATTAGACCTTATTCATCAAGGTTGAGGTGAAAGGAAAGCTAACTTGTTGTGTAATGGTGCAACAATGGTTCTGCTATTAATGTATGCCCTCTCAAGATTCTACCTAAGCTCAGACTCACTATGGTAAACCTTAAGCCATCTGATGTCATTATCAAAACATACGATGATGCGAAGTGACCTGTCAAGGGAAATTTTTGAGCTTTGGTAAAGACTGGACCTATTAAAACCTGGGTAAATTTGTACATTATTGATATCCCAGTGACTTTCATTATTTTGTTGGGGAGGCCTTAGTTTCATCCTTTGGGAGGTGTGCCATCTATTATACATTAAAAGATCAAGTTTCCATATAAAGGGAAGGTGGTTATGATTTTAGCAAAAACTGAAGCTATTGTTATTGCGTTAAAACTAACTCCTAAGGAAATCCCTATCAGTTTAAGCTTTGAGGTCTATGTTCTTTACGAGGATGAAATGGATGAGAAATTTATGAGCATAATGTGAAACGTGAACTTTATGTGTGGCTTAGGAATGGGGAAGAATTAGAATGACCCGCCGAAATTCATTGAGTAGAAAGTACCAATCTTGAATTATAGAGTAGGATACCAAGAATTTGAAAACTCGAACGCTAGAGTTGAAAAATGGACATTGTGGCAAAAATTCATGAAGGAAGGCAATGGGAATCCATACAAGGGAACTCCTGAACCTCTAATGATGGTTGGGAAGTTGGTCCCTGGATTTGAAATTTTAGTTAACAATGTGAATAGAGTAAAAGAAATTATTGTTGAGGAGGCAATAGTGGAAGAACTGGTGCTGATTCTAGAATTAGAGGAGGACATTTCTAGTGCGAGGTTGAAAGATGCTGATGATTAGAAAAAGGAAACTTTGAATTCTTTATCCATAATTCCATTGTTGATGTTTTCTATAATAATTTTAATGTTTCTTTTGCAAGCTTGTTTGAAACTGATGGCTTGTTTTTCTTTAAAGTTGATGCAATGAAATCTGACTTTGCTTATTTATGTGATGTGTTTCCTAAAAGTTATTCTATTTGTGATGATCGTTTCATGCATATTTTTTATATTAATTCTATGCAAAATGAATAATTTAATGTAGGCACAAATGACACCCTTAAAAATATACTGATTGCTTTTAATTTAACTCCTAATAAGAGATAAAAAAAATGAAAGAAAACTTAAAAAGAAGATAGAAAGTATTTGCTTAGGGCTATGAGGATTTGCCTAGAATTGATAAGGAGATCACAAAACATATCCCTACATATCCTTAAATCACACAAATAAAGTAGAAGAAGAAAAGTTAATGCCAAAATGGGCTCTTTTTCTTTTGATTAAGGAAGAAGTTGAAAAGTAGTTGAAAGTGAAGTTTTTGGAAGTAATGGGAGACACCTAATAGTTGGAAAATATAGTTCTAGTTTCTAAGAAAGACAAGAGTTAGGATGTGCGTGTACTACAGGGATTTAAACAAAACTTGCCCAAAAGATCATTTTCCTTTACCTTATATTAATACACTAGCTAATAGTGTGGCTTCTAGTGTGATGTATTCTTTTATGGACAGCTTCTCAGGAAACAATTAAATCATAATGATAGTAATCGATGAGCTTAAAACATCCTTTACTATTGAATGAGGTATCTATTGTTACTTAGTCATGCCATTTAGGTTGAAGAATATGGGGGCTACTTATCATATGATGGCTACCACTTTATTGTATGACATGATCAACTAAGAGATTGAAGTGTATGTTGATTATATGATGGTGAAGTCCTCAACTAGAGAAGGACACTTTAAGGCCTTAGACAAGTTCCTGATAAGGGTTGACAAGTACAACCTCATATTAAACCCGAAGAAGTTTATTTTTGGACTAACTTCTAAGAAGATATTAAGACATATTATTAGCTAGAAGGTAATAGAGGTGGATCTAGATAAGGTCAAAGCAATTAGAGAGATACCGGCACCAAAAAATGAGAAAAAAGTTAAAGGGTTCATCAGGCAGTTGCAGTACATTAGTAGATTCATAACCAAGTTGACTACTATTTGAGAGCCAATATTTAAACTCTTGAGAAAGAACCAACCCATAATATGGGACAATAAATGTCAAATTGCTTTTGAAAATATTAAGAATTATTTAATGAATCCCCTAGTCTTACAGCGACCAAGACCAAGTAAGCCTTTAATTTTTTATTTGGCAATTGAGAAGGATGTAGTAAGCATGATGCTAGCTCAAGAAGGTGAAGGAAAAGTTGAGCATGCAATATATTATTTGAGTAAGAAACTACTATAGTATGAAGCCAATTATAATCTAGTCGAGAAGACATGTTTGGCTGTGATTTGGGCAACTAAAAACCTTTGGTATTATTTCCAATCTTACAAAGTACAAGCAGTCTCTAAACACAACCCTCTTAGATATCTTTAGCAAACTCCATCACTTACAAGAAAGCTAGCCAGATGGCTGGTCCTGCTCACCGAGTTTAATATAGACTACGTGGTATAGAAAGCAGTAAAAAGGAGAGCAGTAGTAGACTTCTTAGCTTAGAGTCAAGTAGATGATTAAAAGGAATGGGAGCTGGAATTTTTAGATGAGCATTTAGGGGCAATAGAGGTCCAAGGATGGAAAATTTACTTTGATGGGGTGGTTAATAACAAAGGGGTAGGCATTGGTGTAATTCTTATCATACTAAAAGGGGAGATGATCGATCACAGTGTACAGAGACTATATGCTGGTGATAAAATAGATTTCTAATAAATGGAAAGTAAGAGAGAATAAGCTAAGATTGTACTAGGATTACTCGACTATTATTTTGTCATCTTTCACTCAATGTAGATTTGTACATTTGCCACAATATGAGAATTAAATGGCAGATGCTTTAGCCACTTCATCTTCAATGTGGGAAGGAGGAAAACAAACAGAAGTCAAACCTCTTATCCTTGTAAAGTCTCGAACACCCTATTATGAGGAGATAAGAATAATGCTAACTGATCCCATAGAAAAGCCCTGGTTTTTATGATCTACAGTGATATTTAGAAATAGTACAATTCCTTGAAGATACAAATAATGAAGAGAGAATGTCTTTAAGGATATTGTCCTGATAGTTCATCAGCCATAATGGGATGTTGTACAAAAGAATGCTAACTGAGGTGCATTTAAGATGTGTTGATAAGGACAATGCCTGAAAAGTTATGGAAGCAATTCATGAAGGTGTATGTGGACCACATATGAATGGAATGGTTTTTTCTAAGAAAGTAGCTCATTAAGGGTTTGACCATAGAAGCTGATTGTGTGAAGTTTGTAAAGAATTTCCATAACTATTAAGTGTATGGAGATGTGACCCACTTACCTTCTATGGAACTTCAAAGATTGACTTCTCCATGGTCGTTAGCAATTTGGGGAATCGATATCATCGAAGAAATAAGGCCAAAGGTGTATAATAGGCATCATTATATTATTGTTCCAATCGATTACTCTTTAAATGGGTTGAAGTATAATCATTCATGGCTATTGGAGCAAAACAGATGGTGACGTTTATAGAAAAGAATATAATTTATAGATACGGGTTGTCTCATCATGTGATTACCAATAATGGTGTTCAATTTAGAGAAGAAATGTCTACTTTGTTGAAGGTAAATCGTCTACATATAGACTATAGGCCAATGGAGTAATAGAGGTAGCAAATAAAAATGTGAAGAGGATCTTGTCCAAAATATTGGAGAATTATAAGGACTGGGCAAGCTATCTACAATTTACATTATATGGATATAGAACCATTACTAGAACATCAACTGAAGCCACTCTGTAATCATTAGTGTATGAGTGTGAAGTTGTATTACCAATGGAGGTCGAGATTCAATCATTGAGGGTTCTCTTGGAATCCAAAGTCCCTGAGTATCAATAAGTAGAGAGTCGATTGCCATAGCTGGCATTATTGGATAAGAAGAGAATGAAAGTTATATATCACTCCTAGCTGTATAAAAAAAGGATAGCTCAGGCCTATAATAAGAAGATTAAGTCGAGCAAGGTCAAATAAGGCGATTTGGTCCTAAAGCTCACTAAGCTAATCATGATTGACCCACGAGGAAAGTTCAAGCTAAATTGGGAAGGTTTATATTTAGTGAAGAAGCTATTTTCCAAGGCATTGCTATTCTATATGATTTAGAAGGAAATGAGTTCAGGGAGCCCATCAACTTAGAAAAACTCAAAAAATACTTTATGTGAAGTCTCACTAGGGAGAAAACCTTAAAAGAGGTTGTCTAGGAAAAAGTTAGAGACAAAAAAAAAGAATGAAAAGTGAAAAAATAGAAAGGGTCATGCTAAATTAAAAACCTTAAAAGACGTGGTCCAGGCAAAAATTAAGGACATGTAAAAAGAGAGAGAGAGAAAAAATAGTTATTTTGAAAACTTGTAAGGGCAAACCAATTAATGACATGAGATATGTCAGAAGGAAAATGTATAGTCATCTTATGCTTAAATTAAATGGAATGGATTGCCTTAGTTATTGTTGGACATTGCATTAAATACTTATTACAAACTGTTTAACTAAAAGAGGAAATCCCATCCAGTAAAAAAGCAAAATGATGATTGAAATTCATGAACTAATTTTGCTTTTTTTTCTTTTGTTGAATACCTTGAACACTTATTTTTTGCAACTCTCTTATTCTTTTACTTTTCATAAACTTATCCTTGTCTATCTATTGTAATAAAATCCATGTCTTGTATTGATCATTAATGGAATGATCTCCATTGTAGTCAATGTGCCTTTGAATGATTCTGTGAGGCAAAGTTACAATTAAGTTGTCTATAAAGTTATGAGAAAAGGGCCCCAGCTCGAACTCATACACTAGTCCTATAATTACCTATTTTTGTTTATACTGTCTGTAAAGATAGGTCAAATTATAGAAAGTGGCAAAATGAAGACTGACTATAGGGACGCATTGGGTATAGGATCGAATGGTCATGTGCTATAGTTTTTAACACAAGCACATCCATCAAATCATAGTATCAGGAAATATGGACAACCAACTCCAAACATCTCCTGGTATGGGATGGGGTTTTCTAGTGCAGCAATGCTTTGCTTTATATTGAACAATGTTTCTGGGAGGCCAAAGTAATCTCAGTTTTTCATGAAACCATACTTGAAAAAGGTGAATGAGTAAAATGACAAAAAGGCAAGAAATAAAGAAAAGAGAAGAGGAAGCTAACTCGTAGTAGTAATGGACTCCTAAAGAATCACTTGATTTTTGGACAATTGTCTTGTCCAATTATAGTTTCTACTAGAATAAGGGGAAAAGGATTGAGTTATACTTCCACTTGATCCAAGATGTAGCAAACTTTTAAATTATAATTGCTAAAAGGAGAAACTAGTAAGAACTGTGCATATAGATAAGGAGCGATCATCTGAGGCTGATAAACCTCTTTATTGTCAACAGTTGTAGTAGTCTCAAGAAAAGATTCTATTATATCTTTAGAACTGAAGATATGGCGAAGGAAAGAACAAAGGGAAAGATTGAATAGTATGGCCATTTGATATTGAATGGAGTGTAAATCTGGAGTTCCAACTTGAGGGATTGTAATTTGACAAGTATAATTCATTGGAAAACCCACGATAGCTTTGAATTCCTTTAATTGGGGGTATATCTCTAGTGTTTTGAAATGGAAGACATGCTTGCCTGGATCCTAAAATTGAGTCATAGTATAGAGGAAGGGAAAATTGATCTTCTTAGCATGTAAAGTTCTGAAAACTGATACGTGAAAGGGCTTCAGTTTTGCCCATGATTCACCATCTAAGCCCCTCAAGATAAGTTATAGTTGTTTGAGGCTTCTCTTGATCATGTTTTGGGATTTTGGAGTAGTTTGAAGAGAGGAAATAGAGAGTTATGGCAAAGGTGAGGGTAGTTATGGTTGTTTTTATAAAGGCAACTAGGAATTCAGAAGGGGAATCTATATATGAGGCACTAAGGCATTTGCCTCTTTAATCAGGCGGTGCCTGATGTGGTTCTAATGTAATACCCTAGTCTCTAAGACTAAGTATAGAGTGAGTAGGGTGTTGAACACTGGGGAATTTGGAGTAACTTAATATTAACTTAGCAAATACTTGGATGAATAGGCATAATATTATACTAGAAAATGTTAAATGGTTCTAACTAATCTAAAATTTACTAAGGAATTATTAACTACAGTATCAAATCTGAATTTTCTAACGACAAATTCAATTAGTGTTCATTAGAACTACAATTCAGAAATAATCAAAGAACTATAATAATTAATAACACATATATTGGTTGGAAAATATAACCAACAATCCTTAGAAGCAACTCTCATTGTCAATTAAAGGTATTTTCATTTAGAACCTATAAGCATTCTCATGATATTGCAGAGATAAACAAGTCCATGCCAATTCTTTATTCCTTTAAAGTGAAATTCTTATCTCCAAGTAATTCCTAGCCTTTAAATAATTCTAATTGTATTTCCATCAAAATGCATTAATTCTCATTATATACATTTGATTAGTAAGTCATATATGGTGGTTAATCGTATATAACACAATAAACACTCAATTGAATTTAAATCATTCATATATTATAAAGATAAAAATGTAGTTCTTAGATTAATTCCTCCTTGCAATTCTTATAATCAAAGGATTAGCCAAAATACGTTATATCCAAATTCAAACAACAAAAAGGAAATATTAAATAACTAATAAGAGAAAAGAGAAAAGGATTATGTTGATGATTTTTTTAGTGCTCTCTAGGAAGTTACTTGATATTGAATTATTCTCTTGATGTCTCCTTTGAACTCTTCAATATTTCTTCAAATTTATCCTTCAACTTCTTACTAAAAACTAGAATTAATACTCACTATTTCTTTAAAAAAAACTAAGTATTTTTTTCATACATAAATAGAGTTAAACTCATGTATTTATAGAATTTTCTACATCTTAACTCGTGCTCCTTTTAAAAAATGTAAAGGTAAAAAGGTGTAATGAAAAGGCATAAAGGCGAGTTGACATCACTATACCGAGTTAGGCTTGACTCAACACCCTTGCTTTTTATTACAACTCAACACACTTATGATGAGTCAGCACAATTGCTTTTTGTCATAAGTTAAGCCTAATTGTAATGAGTCAGCATGCTCCTCAGCTTCCTTCTCTTGGCTTTCCTTATACCATTCTTCACTCCAATGCATTCAAATGCACCTTTAAGCATGCAATTAGACTAAAAGGACTTACAAATCACCCAAACAACATAAAGCACACGAATAAGAACAATAACATAATAATTAAACACAATGCAAATGCAACCTAAAGAAAAAGTCAACAAATTGATCCTAAATGACTATATTATTAGTGCCTCACCACGAAGGGATGTTTTGATATCACCTCTTCATAAAGAGGCATGCCTTAGTGAAGAAGCGATCATCTATTTGACAGTGAGGGGCATGGTTTTGGTTGTATTATTTTGATTAGTTCTTCTTGTTTTAATTTATTAATGGAAGTTTGTATAATTAAATGAAAAATTTATGCAAGATTGTGTTGGAATAATTAAAGTTCCTCGTTAAAATGAGTTTAAATGATTGAACATCTAGTCAAATTTAAATACAAATATCCAAAATAAGATTAAAATAATCTTACAACATCAAAATCAGAAATGAAAAGAAATCTGAATCACAATCTATAAAGCCTCTGATTCAATGGCCTTTGCATCACCTCCATTGTCACTGTCATTTATCCTATCACCATCATCATTATTAGTTTAATCTTTAACTTCTTCTTCTTTATCCTAACCACCCTTAATTTGAAGAGTAGCAACTTGACACTAGAGGGTCGTGATCCTAGCCTGACTATTTGCATTATGATCCCATTTATATACGATTCGAGGTAAGTACTCATGTAAGCATGCATACATATAGAAATAGGAGAAGTCATTACCTTCCACTATGGAGTGACACTCATCAAATGGTCTTGCTAAGCCTCAATTAGTCAATACATGTACACCCCTTGCTCCAGAGGGATCTGCATGATTAATGATCTATTATTACTAATGTTTTGTTGAGATTTTTTTATGAAAGTAGAAGGGGAAAGAGCTTACATATGTAGCATCATAAGTGTATGATGGTATGTCAAACTCTCATCTAATGTTAGAAATTTATAGGATAGGTCCCATGGGGGCACCCAATAGCGAGCTAGTAGATTAGGTGTTTGAGTCAAATGACTAGTAATCATGCAAGAGCTAGAACTAAAAGGAGCTCCACTAGGCTATACTCCAGTTGAAGTACCCTCTCCACTATCAATACGAGGGCACTGAAATGGTCTCTGATGTGCATAAGGCCTGACTCTGTGAGTGGGACCTATGGCTACCACCTATGAATAGAAGAATACTAAATCAATATGTCAGTCGAAAGAGAAGAAAAGGAAAGATGAAATCAAGTGAGTACCTAAACAGTAGTACTAAAAGAGGCACCCGCTATAATAGATTAGCTCGAATGAAGTCCAAGTAGTAACTCTTGCTCTTTACAGTGTGATTCTTAGTAGGATCTCCTGTTACCACCCCATTCAACTCATCACCCTCTAGTAGATGCGTCTAAAACATGCTTGGAGGGGGTGATATGGGAATACACCTCGCATGGGCATTATGATCCCAATTGAGGATCCTTTCTCCAAGATACCATACTTAGTAGTTAGATCTGCGAAGGAGCACTCTTTGTAAAGATAGTGGTATAGAGTGGGTCATTTCTAGAGCCCATATATCTTGAGGACCCCATAAGTCCTAATGCAACTGTAGTAATACAATGCATATAAGTAAATTGATATTGTGTTCTTGTCATACTAATAACATATTATTTTATTTATTTTATAGATACCTCATTATATGTCAGAGTTTTCAGTCAGTCATGATGGACATGCATGCGAGCTAAGTGGCTCCTTATGAATGATTGGAACCCCATCCAACTAGGGAGGGGAAACATACGTTGCTCACCTGAGATATCTAATAATAAGTTCAATATCTAAATCCTAGACCTGCAAAGAAAAATTGTTAGTAAATAATTAGCAAATAGTATTCAAGAGTGAAAAGGAATACTCACCAGGACAATATGCTAGAAATTACAAAATCACCTGGCTCCTTGCACAACATCATCCATACTTTAATATAGATAGGCTAGTGTATAGCTACCCTAATCATAAGAAGACACCTAATAGGTAAACCAATAATGCTCTCACTATATGGTTAATATCTTGCTATATGGTGGTAGCCTCGACCTTAGCGTGGGTATAATGTCTCTAGATGGAGTCAATCTTGATGGTGTGAGTTCCGTTCATGTCTGGGACCATACCAAAAAGCCACTTGATATAAGCTACCTAACATGGTGTCATCTGATGGATGCTCGCATCAAATGGGACAGTGTCACCAACATATGCAATGTTGGTGACAATAGAAAAGGAGACAGGATCTATTGTTAGCTTACTAAAAGGGTAGTGGAATGTGTGTGTGGTCTTAAACCACCTCTCCATCAGCACATGCAACGACTAATAGTCAATTCATCCCTGGGCATCAGAAATGAAAGGATGAAGTCCTCAAAACTTATATCTTGAATACAATATTTAATGTCATCTTTTAACTCATTGTACCAGACCCGAGCACCATTGAAGTTCCCAGCACCCTTAAATATGTAGGTGTCATACTAAAAATAAATAGGGAAGTCAAAACTTATGTAACTCGCTTAAAATCATAAATTGAAAATGTTGAATTATGTTAAAGAGGTGATGCCTTAATGTGAAGAGGTGATGCCTCAGTAAATTATATGGAAGTCATTACCTTCGGGCGAAGAGGTGACACCTCTGTTTGATAAAGCAACACTTGTTCAATGAGGCGATCACCTCATCGTGTCGAAGAAAATCATTTTTAAATGTTTTTAATTTTCTCAATTTAAGTAAGTACATTTCTATTTATAGTGATGAACACATGTTTACTAATGATAACCGATAATAATTTATAGAAAAAGTGATTAGTTTGAATATTAACCTCTCCAGAGGCCAATGCACAGATGTGGGTGCCTAAATTCGCCATGAGTGGAATATCGTCCCCAATGGAGAATCTAAGGGTCTATAATAGATCTATGGGAGGCAACATAGGGTCCCACTATAGTGGATCAAGGGTTCAGGTGGCGTCCATTTTTGAAAGAGGAGAAAATGCGAGAAAAAGAGGACAAGGAAAAGAAAAGAGAAAAATGGAGAAGTCTTTTTGAAAAAGGAAGAAAGGAAAAGAAAAGGGCCTTTATATATTTAAGAAAAGTGGAAAAGCAATTTAATAGAAGAATTGAATAAGATAATAATAACCTCTCGGGCTCAAGTCCCGAGGATGATAATCCAAGAGCTTAAGGAATTTTTCCCTCAGGTTTGAATTTCAAGGATGATAGCATGAATTTCCTGATAGTTTTGAGAAGGAATTACCCCTCAAGCTTGAGTCCTAAGGCTAACGACGTGAATTTCTTGATAGTTTCAAGAAGGAATTAACTCTCTGGTTTGAATCCTAAGGCTAATAGCATGAATTTCCTAATAGTTTTAAAAAGGAATTACCTCTTGAGCTTAAGTCCCAAGACTGATGGCATGAATTTTTTTATAGTTTTAAGAAGGAATTGCCTCTCGGGCTTAAGTTATGAGGCTAATGACATAAATTTTTTGATAGTTTTGAGAAGGAATTGCCTTTCAAGTTTGAATCCTGAGGCTGATGGTGTTAATTTCCTTATGGTTTGAGAAGGAATTGCCTCTTAGGTTTGAACCCGAAGGCTGATGATATGAATTTCTTGACAGTTTTAAGAAAAAACTCAACCTCTCGGACTTGAGTCCCGAAGCTAACGACATGAGTTTTAAAGAATTTACTTATTGAGTGAATCTTAGAGATTAAGTGTATCCTTCTATTATTTATTGCTTTTATTGTGCACATTGATTTTTTAAAAAATATTGATTGTATGAGTTTAGTTTTTTAAAAAATCAAGGAGATAAATTATGGACACTCAGTTTGATCAGCCCGCAATGAAAGCCCAATAATAAGAAAATATGAATCTTGAATGCAAGAAAACCTAAAATCTTTTGAGAATGGACCTAAAATCCTAAACCCATTAGAAGCCTAAACCTAAACCCATATCAAATCCTAAAACTTAACCTAAGAGGCCAAGTCGACACTCGCCCCGATGACCTAACACATAGGACACGCTTGAAGAGGTGATGCCTTATCGAAGAGGCACTGCCTCTATGGCACCTACTTCGATGAGGCGACACCTCTTGTTTAAAGTCCACTTGCATAGGCATTAGATGGAGGATTAATAGTAGTGGGCAAGTGGGTGGGCTCACACTTTACTAATATGGACATATTAACATAAATACATGATCTTTTTAGGAAAAAATATTGCAAAAAAATATGTACGTAATGAAAGAGAAAAAGGGATGTCTTGTCAAGGCATAGGGGTTTAAAAGAGGCATATAAAAGAGAAAAAAGGGAGGTTGGCTAATTAAAAAAAAATAGTTCTAAAGCAAGAGGAAAAGAGATTGGGAGAGAAAAAAGAAGAAAAAAAAGCTTAGCTTAAGAGTTCAATTTCAAAAAAAAAGGGGGGGGGGGGGGGGGGGGGATATTG
>CANTUR010001563.1:0-62561 GCA_947683625.1 Mallotus nudiflorus
TATTTACAACTTGTGGCATCATTAATTAGCATTTATTGATTTTATTTTTTTAGTACTAACCATGGTTAATTATGAACCATAATAATACATGCACTAATAAATTGACAATGAAGAATAAGTTTTAAAATATAAATTAATATTTTTTATTATATAATATAATCTTTTTAAAATAGGGCACAATAAATTCATTCATATAAATACAAGTGATTGCTGTCCCAGGAGCAAGCTCAACCGAGTTACTGCTACAGTCATTTCACTTATTCCATATTGATGTCCCGGAGAGCAAGATCAACCGAGTTACATCCCTTTTTTTAGGCCCAAGAGCACTAGCTCCATTGAGCTTTAACCATTACACTTGCCCAAGAGCACACGCTCCATCGAATCTACTTCACATTTTATACATAAATCGAGATTTTACCCATACGCATGTCGTCCTAGTGACACTCATTAACTAGCATGTTCTACCATTATCTCCAAATCTATTTAAATTGTAAATACTTAAATAAATAAAATAAATAAATCATTAAATAATGAATAATTAAACAAATAAATAATAATTAAATAAAACATAATGAAATAATTTTCCATTAAGCATGCTTTCAATTACTACTCGCTAATATTGAAGAAATGATCATGCATAAGACAATATAAATATATTCATAAATCAATCATATAATCATTTCTTTACTATATTTAATTATTTGAAAATATAATAAAGCACGCGCAACATACATTTTAATAAAATTAACTCACAGGATGAGCGTGTTGGGCGACATGGTTTCTGTTGCCTTGGTATTACAGTTCGAATCATGGAGTTCTCTAAAATAAATAATATTTATTTAAAATACGCTCGTGAAATAAAATAAATAACATCCATGAAAATATTCAAAAATTATGAAAACTATGGAATTGACGAAACTAACTTGACCAAAGACATAAAGTCAATTAAAACTAGAAATTTGACACAGACTGATGTCATGTTTTACGAGAAATCTACAAAAAATTCGGCAGAGTCTCATCTATAAAATGAACATCTCTCTACTAAAAGTAGAGTCATTCCTGCATGAAAATACACTTTTAATATTCATACAATCACTCAATTTTAGGTTGGCCTCCGAACTGCACTAAATGCCCAATAGAGAACCATAATTCGCTGAAATAATAAAATAATATAATTTTCTTTAACCGCCAAAAATCATAAAATCCTCATTTAAATACCACAATTCATTTATTTTCATAACGAAACATAAAACATATTTATTTCCAAATAAATAGTAAAATTCTAGCTTATATTTAAATTTTCGTCAATAACATACTTAATTCCAAATTACCCCTTAAATTAACATTAATTGCAATTAACTATTTAAATTACTTAAATATATCACAAAATCAACAAATAACTTAATTAAGGTTAAAAAACAATAAATAAGTTTTATTATCTTGTAATGGACCCAATATTTTAAATTATTAAAATTATTTTGAAATATGCAATGTTAATAATATTTTAATTTTTATATATTATAATTATTTGTGAATATTATTTATTTATTTAGTTTATTCTAAATATTTTATTTACTTAAGGGGACATTATTTTGGAAGTTAGTATTGATATTCTTATTATAATATTATTATAATTATTATTATTATTATTATTATTATTATTATTATTAGTATTATTATTATTATTATTATTATTATTATTATTATTATTATTATTATTATTATATTATTATTATTATTGTTGTTGTTGTTGTTGTTATTATTATTATTATTATTGTTATTGTTATTGTTATTATTATTATGATTATTGTTATTATCATTATTATTATTACTATTACTATCATTATTGTTATTATTATTAATTTTATTATAATATGCATGTGTGTTTATGTGTTGTTGTATATATATGTTAAGATTAAGTTTTATATATATATATATATATATATATATATATATATATATATATATTATATATATAAAGAGGTCAAAAAGTAATTTTTTTCGGGTCAACCATCTTCTCTCTCCATCTTTCTTTTTCTTTTTCTCTCTTCCTTCCATTGCCAACGCTGCCAATAACCACCCGAGCTCCACCAACGCTACCTGAGACACCACCACCAAACTTGCCACCACCTCCCCTCCCTTCTCCCTTCCTTTCGCCATCACCTAGCCCTCTATTTTTTGCCGAAATCCGAGGGACTACTACAGTAGCTCCGGTAAGAATCTGGCAGTTTTAGCTCGTGTTTCTGGGCTCGTTCGACTTCTCTCGACACGGGCTATTAGATTCTCAAGTTGTTTCAACTCTAGAACGTTCGGTTAGTTATATATCTTTAAGTTTAGTTTATGTTTATTTAGGGTTTTTTTTATTTTTTTTAGCTTGAGTTTGAATGATTCTTGTTAACTTCTTTTGGAAATGTTAATGTATGAATCTTTAGATTCTCAAATATATTTTTAGTTTATTTTTCTGGAATTTATTTGAATTATGTATAATTATTGTATTTTTGATAAATAAAATGAATTTTTATTAATTATGTGTTTTATATGTTTTGTATAGAAATTACATTAAATTAGTATAGTTAATTTAAATTATTAGCTTTGGAAATGAGAAAATAATTTTTAGTAATTTTGGTTAATTTTTTTAATAATATTTAGTATTATGTAATTTTTGGATTAATTGGTAACTTGTGTTTTAATTGAAATTATGGTTAATTAGTACGTTTTAAGTGATTTTGGAATAATAAATAGCATTAAAATAATTTTTACGAATTATTTATTATTTTTAACTAATTAATAATGATTTTCAAAAATATATTCAAATAATAAATTTATATACTATTTTTGTGATTAAATGAGTTTTTAACTATTTTTTATTATATATTTAAACTATTTAGATAATTAATTGTGAATTTTACTATTTAATTTTGAATAATAAAAAAATTTGATTTTTATAATATTATATAATTTATTGAGATTTTATTAACTAATTTGAAAATAATTGACTTTAATGTTTTTGATATTTAAATATGTTGTATTGTGGTTATTTATTGATATTTATGGATTTTAATGATTTTTATTTATTTATGTTTTTAAAATATTACTTTTATTATGAATTGTTATCCTCGGTTGGGAATTGTGCAATTTGGAGTCTCAACCCGAGGTGGTTCACATTTGTAAATTTTAAAGTATTTTTCTGTGCAGGGTTGGCTCTACTTCATGTAGAGAGATGTCTTTTTTACAAAGGAAACTCTATTAAATTTTTGGTAAATTTCTCGTAAAACATGACATCAAGTCAATTTTAGTAGAGTCGTATTTTTTTTTAATCGAGTCTTTCCTTAGAAATCTAGAATTTTGTAAGAATTCCATTTTTAATTCCATTTTATTTATTTCTTCTCTTTAGCCACACTTTCAGATGAACTAACTGGTAAGGGTCGAGCGCGACTGCGCAGAGGAGCGCATTCCACTTATAAGTTAATAATTGAATTTGTGTACAGGAAAATGTATATGGTTATATTAGCATGTTTATATTAAGTTTTTACATGATTAGTGAAATTTATTTTATTGTAATCTTCATTATTTATTTTTATTTATTTAAAATGAACTATGGTAGAATGAGCTACTTGATGGGTTTCATTAGGAACCATGTGTACACTGGTAGGATTGAGAGTGAGTGTTGGTGGTTATAAGGCTCGATAATGCTTTGCTCTCATACATGATTTTGTGAGAATATATATAAGGCTCGGTGATACTTTGCTCTCGGGCGTGATTTATATATTATTGAGGCTGTAGCTCGGTGATGATTTGCTCTCGGGAACCGCCAGTAAATATCAATTTAAGTGAATTGACTGTGGTTGGTAACTCAGTTGATATTTTATTCTCGGAAACCGACAGTCTTTGGGTTATAAAAGAGCCGAAAGGCTATTAGATTTGTGGGACTAGAGCTCTACCTAGTTTTCATATATGAATGATTTAAGAAAGTTTATTGTATTTTTATAAAGCATTTTATGATTTTTAAATACTTTATTTTAGTAAAGGATGACTCCAATAAAAAATTAAGTAGTTTTAAAATTATAAATTATAAATTTTTTATTTTCATAAAGATATTTTTAAAGGAGACTTTTATACTATATATGTTTTTTTTATTAATTTACTCATTGAGATTTGACTCCCCTCAATTATTTTTTTAAGATCTCTGAGGGTTACTTGTCTATTAGCCTACTCTACGTTGTGTTTTTTATTCTCCGGCTATTTTGTCACGACCCGAACCCAAGGGCACGTGACCGGCACTAGGGAATGGGAAGGCATAAGGCCCCCGAAACTCGTAGTAAGCCTTAAGAAAAGATAAACAACACCTTACAATTTAAAACTTTATTCTAAAATAGAACACATTATCAAATTGATTTTTCTCATAAATAAACTAAATCAGATGCTCAAATAAAATATGCTTTGGCATTACATATTATAAATCAAACTTAAATCCTTATACATAAGCGAGGTTCATACCCAATAGATTACACAAACATACTTAAACCATATAATTCTTAGTACATATACTACTGCAGCACCCTATGAGTAATACAACAGTACAGCTTATAATGACCTCCATAAAATAGCCCGGTCATGAAGAAATCCAGCTGGAGGTAGTCGAGGTCGAACTCCCAAGCTCCTAAAAAAAATAAATTGAGGGGAATCAGACCTCACTGAGTAAGTCAATAAAAGAGCTGTACGGTTTGAAAACCTTTTTGAAAACTATATATTTATAGTGAAAATAATTTATAATGTATAGGTATAGCTTTTAAAAAAAAAATCTCGATAGAACCCTAAACCCAAAAATCTAAATGGCCAACCGGGCCCACTTGTTCCAGTCAAACTGTCGGTCCCCCGAGAGCAAAGGCATCAACCAAGGCACCAAGTCGCAGTCGTTCACTTATTCCAAATATATGGTACTAGCGGTCCCCGAGAGCTAGGGCATCAACCGAGGCACCCATCCCAGTCCATTTTTAACCTTACAATCACTGGCGATCCCTGAGAGCATAGGCTTCCACCGAAGGTACCCGTCCCAGTTTAACATCCACCAGTCATATATGTATCGGATCCATTCTCTTAATCTCTACCATGTGCACATAGTCCTGGTTAAAAGCCCACCAGGTAGCCCGTTCTACTAAAATTTCTCAAATTCGACTTTTAAATAAAAAAAATGCGTTTTAAATCTTTAAATAATAGCATTAAATTAAATAAATCATATAATCAATATTAAAAATATGAGCGCATGCATTCTTTAAATAAAAAAATGCACAGATCGTTCTATTGACTTACAAAATGAATGCGAAGGCTGACGACCAACGCGTCTGCCTCGGTCTCACGGCTTCTGCTCCGATATGCTCTAGAAAGAAAATAACAAATTGATTTTAAAACATGACTATGGAATTGAAATCATAAATCAAAAAAATAATGAATTTTCAGACTGACTCGAGGAAGACTAGATAAGACTCGATAGACAGGATAGAACCTACACTAATGGTAGAAATTATTACGAATCTCACGTTTTACGAGAAAATATATCAAAATTTCGGTAGAGTCTCCTCTGTAAAACAGACAACTCTCTACCAAAGGTAGAGCCAAACCTGCATAGAAAACGCACTTCGAATAACCACAGACATACACACTCGAGTCGAGCTCCAAACACTGCACTTAACCCCGACCGAGATCACAACTCAACAAAACATCAAAAATGATATCCGTTATTTCCCAAAATACATATTACACATACATATATACTAAAAATATAAAATCTCAATTAAAAAATTAAACCACTCAATTTGCATTTCATTATCAAAATATAATTATAACCTAAATTAAAACCCTTATACTCAACTTTTATTACCAAAATAATGTATTATAAATATATATAATATTTGAGATTAATATTCAAAATTAACACTACTTAATTAAAAATATCAATTAATTTATAAAAATTGTCTAAACCTCTTAAATAATGATAAAATTAACTAAAATATATATTTAACTATAATTAGCATAAATTACATTTTTACCCCTAAATACATAATTTACATAATGTATTTACTAGTACTACAAAAAAAATTCCTTAAAATTATTTAATCATCTAAAAATTATTTTCTAAAAATTAAACTTCTTAATATAATTAAAACATGATATCAACTAATAATTTCTTTTAAAAATAAATAAATATATAATTCAACCTACTAATCACATTTGACATAAATTCAAAATATTTATAAAATAGTTTAGAAATCCACAAAAATTATAATTTGAGTTCTAAAATAATAACATTTAACAATAACCTCAATTATTAAAATTTTATAATTTTTACAAATAATTTTTGAAATTAATAAAAATATTAATTAAATACCCTAAATTTACAAAAACTTATAATTAACACCAAAATTCCTAAAACCTTAAATAACAACCCAAACATTACAAATACATAATCTTAATTACTCTAATTTCACTAATTAAACCAAAGGAAAAACCTAATAAATTGAAATAAAATTAAATAAAATTGTACAAAATTCTGTAAATTAAGGAAAATTCAGAAAATACTTAAAAATTCGAATTTGAACAAATAAAGGGCATAACTCAACATTTAACTAAGAACAACCTAAAATCAATACCTAATCCCGTTCAACAACCAGAAAACAACCTAAGAACAACCCAGAGCAACTCACCTTCAACCTCCAATTCCAACGCCGAAGGTGAGTTGCAGCGGTGGTTTCCGGCTTGGACAGGACGCCAAAGAAGATGAGGGAAGCTGGGGAAGCTTTGGTGGCGCTGGATCAGCTTGGATCGAAGGAGACCGAAGGAAGAAAAAGAGAAGCAGCCGTAGCAGCACCACCTGGAAGCTCTCTCTCACGGCGGCGATGGAGTTTGGTGGTGGAGAAGGAGAAATGGCGCAGTGAGGAAGAAGAAAGAGACAGTGAGGGGCGGAGATGGGAGGTTGCAGAAGCTCGGGTCTTCGGGAGGTAAGCTCTTCTCTCTTGTTTTTTTTTTTGTTTTTGTTCTTCGTTTTCTTTGTTATTTAACGTATATATATATATATATATATATATATATATATACATATATCTATTTATATGCACATATACACACACATATATATATATACTTAGTAACATACATAAAACAACCATGAATTCATGTAGTTTTTTAAAAATAATAATAACAATATATGTCATTTCTTAAATAATGATAATTACAAAATAATTAACAATTATATAATATAATCTAAAAGTATTTATTAACAATTCAAATATAAAATTACTTTATTCAATTAAAACGTAAGGTATTACATATTTTATGTAGGTTTATCTGATATATATATATATATATATATTATATATATATACTATATATTATCACGTGTGTATTTTAAATCTAGAACACCGCAATAGTAGTTGAATGGTTATTTATTATGTAGTATTTTGTGGATTGATGTATGTATTAAAACTTGTACTAAAAGGACTATTATTATATATATATATATATATATACCTAAGTTTGTATTGGATTTTAATTCATTTGTGCTTTTATCTTTATTTAAGTTATGTCATTTTATTATCGTCTCTATTTTATTGAAATTTTTCGTTAATGCTTACTATGGGTTTCAGGAACTTTATGTATTTCCATTCTCTAGTGCCGATCACATACCCTTTTGGGTTTGGGTCGTGACAATTCTATTATTTTCTGAAAATTAATATAAATTAGTTAAAAATAGAAATAAATTATAAAAATTATTTTAATACCATATTTACTCAAAATCTGTCTAAAACATCATAATTACCAACAATTTACTTAAAATTAATAAAAATTACAAATTTACAATAATTTTTCCAAAAATTTAATTTTGGCACAAACATTCAAAAATTTATAATAAAAAATTCAGTTGCATAATTTCAATAAACTTCTTAACAAAGATTAATGTACATAATTAATAGAATTTAATAAAAATATAAAAATTAATCAAACCCAGGACTACATGAACAATAACTGAGACCCGAAAAAATTTAAAAATTTTCAGAAAAATAAATAAAAATCATAAATTGATAGCTCACAACCTCAATTTAAGTAATCTAAACTCAATTTGACACGAATCAACCAAAAAACAAGCTCAATTTTACAAATTAAAGTAAAAACCTAGAATATTGATATTGAGGGGCTGACTGCAGTGGGAAGTCAAAATTGATGGAGGGCTTTAGAAGCCCAGAGGATAAGGAGTTAAACGAGACTAAGAGTAACCGAAGGGGTGGCTGGAGGCGGCACCGGCAAGCCCTTGAACCTCACGGTGCTAAGAAGAAGAAGAAAAGGTGTAATATCCCGTGTTTTTAAAATATTTTTACACAGTACCGGGATATGCAGTGTTAATGATTTTTGTATATATATTACGATATTTTTACGAGTTAATATGTATTTTAGACCTATTTTAATTACGGTGTATTATTTTCAGTGTTTTACGTAAAATTTTCCCGGGACTTGCATTTTCGGGGAAATTTTCACGTAAACAATGTATTATTAATTATTTTAAAATGTATTTACGGACTTGCATGAACTCATACATATTTTTAAATTATTAAATAAAGCCGGTGTGTGTATATTTATTTAATTAGGGTTTATTATTTCCCTAATATTTTATTAAGTATTTAATTGTTTTATTGTTATTTAATTAATTTTATTTAGTATAAATTATTAAAATATTAATATTTTTATGTGTGTCGTGTATATTTGATGTGTGTAATTTAATATTATTTTAATATATAGTATAAGTATATATATATACATATATTTGTCAAAATTACAAAAGTTTGGAAAATTACAAAACTGCCCCCCCGAGTCTCCTTCTTCCTCCCGATCCTTCCCCTTGCCGTCCGGGCGTCTGTCGTGCTGTTCCTTCACCGTGGGTGTGCCGTCCAGTGTGCCACCGTCTTCCTCGACCAATTTTCACCGCCTGAGGAGGCCGTTTCCGGCGTCGGGAGATCGATTTTGACCGGAGAAGCCGAAAACCGATCCACCGTCGATCACGCCGATTCCGGCCACCATTTTCGACACTGCCGGTCTCTTTCTTCTCCTTGAGCTCCGGTGAGTGTGATTCTAGCTTTGGTTTGAGTTGAATTGGTCTAGAATTGCTTAGGTTTTGATTTTTCTATTTCGGCCTATTAGGGTTTTTGATTTTTTTGAGCTTCGAATTTATTGATTCATGAAAAATCCCTTCACAAATGTTGATCCTAGTAGCTTAATCTACATGTATGAATTTTTGTAGAATTTTTGGAGATTGTTTGGATTTTTGGGTATTTTTGTATATTTTAATATTATTTTCTAATTTTCGGAAATTAATTATTTAAATTATGAAATTGGAGTTTATGGTTGAATTGGGTGTTGAAATGAATTATAGGAATTTATTTGGAATTTTTATGAATTTCTAAGTATTTATTTTGAATTAATTGAGTTTATGTAATTTTGAGAAAATTAGGTTAAATGTGTTTTTATTTGAAATTAATTGGATAATTGGGTTTAATTATTGATATTATTGATAAATATGTTGAGAAAATTAATTTTGGATAATTGTATGATTTTTGGTGAATTTTTGAAGTAATTTAAGTATAATTATATATATAGGGGTATTTTGGTAATTTTACCCTAAATTGTCTAAAAATGTAATTTAATTGGTTTTAATAGTTAATTAAGGTATTAAAAATGATTTCTATAAATTATTTGGTATTTTTAACTAATTAAAACTATTTTTCATGAATTATTTTCAATTATATATATAATATACGGTTTTAACTAATAAAATGAGTTTTTATCGGTTTTTACTATGTTTTTAAAGTTAATTATGTAATTTCTACCTATGAAATGTATTTCTGTGATTTAAGGATATTTTTGGTATTTCCTGAATTGTTCTGTGTTTGTGGACCCCCGGTCGGTAGATTGTAGTCTGGAGTCCGACCGAGGGGTTGTGGTTGAGTGTTGAGTTTATTTTTGAAGTGTGTTTCTTTGCAGGGTCGGCTCTACTCTTTTGAGTAGAGAGATGTCCATTTTACAAGGGAGGTTCTGTCGAATTTTCGGTAGAATTCTCGTAAAACGTGATATCCAGTCGAACCCTAAATTCCGATTCTGTGTTTAAATACTCTAGATCGAATTCTAGGATTTCTGTTAGGTTTATTCTGATGTCAGTTAATTATTTCTTGTTTAGTTACGCCGAGACCGAGGACTAGTGGTCCAGGCCCGTCGGACCTATCTCGTGGAGCGCACTAGGTGAGTTACTGTACTATATATACATGCTTAGGATGCATGATTTAGAAATATATGTTTTACTTTGATTAAAATGTATAAATAATATGATTTGTATTTAAGTTTATTTTTGGTTTATTTTTGGTATATAATAAATTATATACATGTTTTATTAATAAAATATATTTAAAATGTTTTTAAATATATTTTTAATTTAATTTGTGATTTGATTGAATTTATTTGACATATATATACTCAAAATATACCTGGTTTACTTTTGGTATATTTCCAGTATATATATGGTTTATATTGTTGATTTATTTAAATTCATGCATCATGTATTTGTGAATGAATGTTTTATTATTTATTAATGAAGGATATCAATAGAACGTGCTACCTAGTGGGCAGCACTAGGACCGAGTACGTACCGGTACACCTATAGTATTTAGGCTATTATACTAACTTTTGGTGGATATTGATTTGATGTGATTATTGATATGTGTGAGATGTGGTTTGGGGTGTGATTGCTGGAGTTCGGTTGACCAAGTGTCTCGGGGCCAATCACACTGGCAGTCAGACTGCTGGAGCTCGGTTGACTTAGTGTCTCGGGGCCAGTCTACTGTCTAAATGGATTAAGTGGTTATATTTGGAATAAGTGAGCCTGTATGGCCAGAGTGTTGTCTAACACTATTATTTTTGAGGTTGCGATATTCTAGGGTTCTATATAATCCTTCATAAAAGATGATTTTCAAATAAATATATAAAAAGGATTTTATTGCATTTGTGTGAAATTGCCTGTATATATACATATTAGATATGTATTATTGACTGTATGCATTATCATTTAGTGTATGTATATATATTATAGTAATTCACTCAGTGAGGTCTGACTCCCCTCCGTTGACTATTTTTCAGGAGAGTCAACTTCCTCAGACCTCAGTAGCAGGTCGATACGCCGGATTTCTTCCGCCCCGGCTTCTTTATGTAAATTGTCTACTTGAGTCTTATTTATTTTATCTAGACACTGCAGTAGTTGTGAATTAAAGTATTGGATTTTATGTATTTTATTTAAAGAGATGTATTATATTGAAACTGGATTTGTATTAAAGAGATTATGTATCTATGAGATGAGATTTTTATTTAAATCCAGTTGATGTGAATATTATGATATTATGATTTTTATTTCCGCTGCATAATATATGATTATTGTTATTGCATGATTTATTTTATTTTTAGGCTTGCTACGGGTTCCGGATTCGAAAGAATTCCCGTTCCCTAGCGCCGGTCATGGCCCCTGTTTTGGGTCGTGACAAAAGGAGAGAGAGAAAAAATGGCGGGAAGAGGAGGAGTTGGTGGCGGCGTGATGAGGAGGAGGTGGCGTAGTGGTGGTGGTTGTTGGTGGTTGGGGTAGTGACAGTCTGTGAGGAAGAGAAGAGAAAAGGAAGAAGAAGAAAGGGGAAAAATAAATGGGGAGGGGATGATAATACACGTTTTTTTTTTCAAAATTATTTTTTTTATAAAAGGACAAAAAGTATAATAATTTAAAATTAAAATATCTACTTTCAATTATTCTCACCCACAAAATACATGTATACTTATACTCAACAATTAAATTTAAATTTAATGAAGTTACATAAATACTAATGTTCAAATATTAATTAACATTAATTAATCCCAAAAATAATAGTAATATTATTAAAATAATATTCGACATAAAATTTTCAAATTTAGTTTCACGAAAAATCAAATATCATAAATTAATAAAATATTTATTAACATTATAAATCTCAAAATTTTAATTTAATAGTTTATAAAAATTTCGGATTATAATATTAATTATGTGTCATAATTAATCATGGTTATCACCTAAGAATTTCTCCATAATTAACCATGGTTAGTACTAAAAAATAAAATCAATAAATGCTAATTAATGATGCCACATGTTATAAATAGAATGGAGAGTTCATAATTTTATATGACGAACTGAGTTCACCTAAGAATTTATCCTTATGTACACCATTTATATTTCATTTGAAAACCTTATATTTGTTAGATGTGCGATTTACTCACATCTCCAACAAATTCATCATGAGAAATATTATACAACACAAAAATGTGATTTAATCGTATAAGTTTCCATGGAATTTCTATGTAAACGACATTTTACAGTAGCAGGTTTCTTATTCCAATTCTCATCAGTATTATTGATGAAGCATTAAACAAAAATCATTTTCATATCTAATATAGTGTAAAAACATTTTATAGTTTTATAAACAATAAAAAAAATAAAAATTACAATCTATTTTGAAAACATTGAATTAAATTGTACTTTCCAATATCATAAAATGTAACTAGCTATTTAGAACATTTTAGAGATTCGGAGCAGTGTTTCGAAGTGGAGATTTGAAACAAATGAAACTTTCAAAATGGTTTGGAGCAAAAATAAAATTTGGAGATTTATATTAATTTCTAGTTTATTTATTAATTTAAAATTAATTTTTAACAAATTAATAGTAAAGAAATATCTAGTTTTATACTATATTAAATATATTACATTCAACAATAGTACTATTTTTATAATTTTTTTAAGTTTTATTTTAATAATCTTATAATTTGAAAATATATGGTAAGATGATTGTAAATTTAAATTTTATTTTATGATTAAACATATTAACTATAAAAATATTTAATTAATGAGTGTATTTATTTTATTTAAAACAATTAATTAGTATTTAAATCGTCAAATATCATATTTATATGTTATGTTAACACTTAATAGTAAATTATCTAATGTAACATCCGTGAAGATAGCAATTGTGCGCACATAGAAGAGAGCAAATTACAAGTAAATTTAATAGATGGTTACTAAATTTTATATTTGATTAAAATTTGGTTGTAAAACTTTAATTTGCATCTTTTTAGTTACCAGTTTTCTATTTATGTTTTATGAGTAGTCTTTATAATATTTTTTGCTCCATAAATAATCTAGCATTATTATTATATTTCAAAATTTGAAGATAACATACGGATAAGTCCATATTTTTTATATTTATATAAAATTTAATGGAAAAACTAAAAATTATTTTGAAGAACAAATACTTTTTTCCTAAAATAATGTAAAAAATATTATCTGATTAGAGAACTAAGTATATATCAATATTTATCTTCATTTTATATTTTTTATAATAAACTATAAATTAATAAAATATGCATATAATATTATCATATGTAAAGATTGAAATATTATTTGAATTTTTTAAATATAATATTAGAATTTTTTACCTATAGTAAACTATACATTAATAATAAAATATTTGTATAATACTGATAAACTTAAACAAATTACTACTACAATTTGAAAATGATATATGGACTTATTTGTATACTATTTTTAAATTTCAGAAAAATAATAATATTATATTGTTTATGTACGAACAATTTTATATGGACTACACATGAAATTTAAATAGAACTTTGGTAACTAAAAAGATAAAAATTAAAATTTTATAATCAAATTGTAATTAAATACAAAGTCTAGTCACCATCCATATAATTTACCCAGCAAATTACCGTCTTGAAACTTCTAATTCCAACAATTGTGGTTCTCTAAGTCCAAGTAAGCATAATTTGTCTAAGTTTTATATTATACAAAGTGTAGTGGAATTACTTTCAAGTTTGCTCTTTTTTACAAATTGTAATTGTCATGATCCGAACTCAGGGGCACGTGGCCGGCACTAGGGAATGGGAAAACATAAATCTACCAAAACCCATAGTAAGCCTTAAAAGAAAAAAAAATTGCGAAATATTTAAACTTTGAAACCTCACAATAAACAATAAATTTAAACTTTGAAACCTCACAATAAACAATAAAATCACAATGCACATTATCAAATTGATTTTTCTTAATATAATTTAAACCATAATATCAATGCATAAATACATAAACTTCAGTTATAAAAATAGTATCTCAATATATAATTTATAAATACATAAAATTCCAAATAAAGTATGCAGTTGTACAATTATCTACCAAAACCCATAGTAAGCCTTAAAAGAAAAAAAATTGCGGAATATTTAAACTTTGAAACCTCACAATAAATAATAAATCACAATGCATATTATCAAACTGATTTTTCTTAATATAATTTAAACCATAATATCAATGCATAATACATAAACTTCAGTTATACAAATAGTATCTCAATATAATTTATAAATACATGAAATTCCAAATAAAGTATGCAGTTGTACAATTTTCTCTATTGCGGTACACAAAAGTAAATACAACACAACTAAATAGACCTATGTAGAATAGCCGGTGACGAAGCTACACGGCGAAGAGAAGTAGACCTAACAGTAAACTCCCAAACTCCTGAAAGAAAAATAAGTTGAGGGGGAGTCAGACCTCACTGAGTAAGTTAATAAAACAATAAATGCGGTTTGAAACCTCATTAAAATTTTTTTATGAAAATATATTATAATATAATTTTTATTCAAACCATCATATATACATATAATAAATCCATTTTTTTAAAAGAGAAGAAATAGATATTTAAATGTCCTTTTAAAGACGTTTTCGGTATAAGAATTTTGGTAGAACCCGATTTATAAATTTTTAACAATCATATCTCTTAATCTAATATCACTGGTGATGTTCGAGAGCAAAGTATCACCAGACCATCGGGCCCCAGTGATTTAATAATATTAATTCAAATTATACTGGCGATGTCCGAGAGCAAAGCATCACCAGACCTTCGGCCTCAGTATTTATTAAATAAACAAATATTATATTATTGACGGTGTTCCGAGAGCAAAGCATTACCAAACTTTTGGCCCTAGTAATATAATTAAATAATCACATATTTTACCGGTGCGTACACGGTCCTGATGAAACCCATCAGGTAGCTCGTTCTACCGTGGTTTATTTAAAAATAAAAGAAAATAAATAAAACAATGAAAATTACAATAAATAACAATAAATAAATAAATAAATAAGATAAAATAAATCAACTATAAAACTAATCATGCAAAATCCTATGAATAATGCTGACTAGAATCTCATAAATTAAATTCATAAGAATTTAATATAATTTAGATTAAAAATCCGACACTCAAATCAAATATTAACTTACAGGATAAAGGTGCTCCTTTGGCACGTTGTGTCCGACCTCGACTGGTAGACGCGACTGGAGAGGCAGCTAAAAGACAGAAAAGGAAATGACAATCAGAAAATAGAACCTTACTTCTAGAGTTTCTAAGGAAGACTTGATTCGAACACAGAATAAAAATTTTAGGATTGATCCGGTGTCATGTTTTACGAGAAATCTACCAAAAATTCGGCAGACTTTTCTCTGTAAAACGGACATCCCTCTACCGAAGTAGAGTCAACCCTGTAAATAAACACACTTAAAAAATTCACAGTGGCATAACACATCAGGTTGGGACCCCAAACTACACAATTCCCAACCGAGGTTCACAAAAAATATACAAATAGCAAATACTAATTATTAATTTAGTAAATCACTAAAAATAATAAAAAAATTAATAATAATCATAATATAATTTATTTAATTCTTAAAACACTAAATAAAATTATTTTCCACTATAATTTAATAAAATTTCCAATAATAAAGTAATATTAATAACAATCCAACTTTCCAAATATCCAATATAAAATAGTCAAATGCAAGCTATAATTGCCCAACTAATTTAAATATACTATAATTTTAATTAAAAACTCTTTCAACCCACAAAACAATAAATAATTTATAAAAATTATTTTAATACCACATTTTGTCTCAAAAAATAATTAAAACATAGCATTTGATTATAATATCTACAAAACATACCATTTACCCAGTATATCAAATTACATAATATAAAAATTTTCTAAAAATATTAGATAAATTAACAAAATCATTTTATAACTACTAAATTACTAACATAATACTAACACTAATTTACTCCAATAATCAACCAAAAATAGTTAATTATCACATTAACAAAATATACATAAAACTTAAAATACCTAAATAAATATACAAAAATTCCATAAAATCAATTTAATTAATCTAAATTAATTTTGATGTACTATCAACCAAAATTAACCCCAATTAATTTAGATCCACTAATATAAGTATAGATCAACTCAAAAATTAACCACATAATTAAAATAAAATTCTGGGTAATTAGTAAATATAATAAAATCAACACAAAATCAACTAAATCAACTAACAACAACCCTAAACAACTAAAAATCAACCTGAAAACTACTAAAATAAACTAGAAATTACTAAAATCAACCAGAAATCAACTACAACAATTCTAACTAACTAACCCAAAACTCACTTACAACAGAAATCTAGATGCAGAATAGAGCTGCTGAAGGAACCAGAGTTGCTGGACTGCTGCTGCCTCACACTACCAGACTTGTTGCTGCTTCCGTTGCTGCTGTTTAGCACTGCTTCACTGTGTGCTGCTGCTACTACTGGCGAGGGAGGCTGTTGCTGTGTAGGGACAGCAAGGAGGAGAAGAAGCATCTGAGGAAGATGGCAAAGCAAGGAGATGGCTGTTGCTGGTGGAAGAAAAGAAGGTAGTAGCAGGGGAAGAAAGAAAAAAAATCGGCAAGGAAGGGAAAGAAAAATTTTTTTTGTCCCAAGAGAGAAGAAAAAAAAACTTTTTAAGCAACTTTTTTTTTTTTTGTCTGAAAAGTACTATATATATATACATATATTTAATAGTTAAAGTAATGCACAAACACACACACACACACGCATATATCTATATATACAACAACAACAATAATAATACTAACTCTAGTAAAATAATACTATATATAAATATTGGACAATTAAAATAATAAAGTATGTGCACAAATTAAAATGATGTAAAAATAATAATATCTTTAGTTCTCGAATAAAATTTTAAATTTAATACTTAAATATAATAATTTTAATCTCACAATTATAACAATATACAATAAAATAATTAATATTGTTGAAACCTCAATATTTACATATATATATATATATATATATATATATATATATATATATAATATATATATATATATATATATATATATATATATATATATATATATATATATATATATATAGTTTAAAAATATTCGGGTTATTACAGTAATAGTTTTCTCAAATATATCTTTCACAAATATTGAGCTTGTGTGACACTGATTTTCTGATAAGGATTAATTATAGTGCTATATATATATATATATATATATATATATATATATATATATATATATATATATATATATATATATATATATATATATATATATATATATAATAACCTATATTTTTTAAATTAAATAAAGTAATTTTTGAATTTGTGTTATTAATAAATGATTATAAATTATATTAAACAATTGTTAATTATCTAGCTATTAATTGAGATAGATTTATGTTATTATTATTTTAGGATTTTATTATTTTATGTAAGTATTATTTTTGGGTATATATATATATATATATATATATATATATATATATACGTATATATATACTTGAATGTGTGTGATATACATGTGTAGTATGTAAATTTGGGATTTTATATATATATATATATATACACACACACACACACACACACACATGTGAATGAATAGAAACACATACCCTTAAACCTGAAGACCACACCCAAACCGCTGCCCCTCCTCCATTGTCCATCACCATCTTCGTCATTCCCTCTCCCTTCGGTGTGCCTTGACCTCCCGGAGCAGCCATCACCGTCGCAGCAGCCGCCAACCTCTCTATCTTCTCCTTTTCTTCCCCTTCGTCTCCCTCTCTCTCAGTTTGAGCTCTCACCACCACTTTTAGAGTTAGATTGGTGTCGTCGTTGCTCCCTCAGCTTGCCTCACCTTCTCAGGCATCGGTTGACGCCAGCCTCACCGCTGCCACCCATTCCTGTGTCGAAAATCAAGGTTGAAGGTGAGTTGTGCAGGGTTGTTTTTAGGTTGTTTTCTAGTTGTCTAGGTTGATTAAGTGCTAAACTTCATTTATTCTAAGTTAGATGATTAATTGTGCTAAGTTAGTTGTCTAAATCCAATTTTAGTATATTATTTTGATTTTTCTTGATTTTACAGAATTTTATTTTATTTTTATTTGAGTTTAATTAGTAATTAGAGTAATTAATGTTAATTATGTTTGGTATATTGATTTTATTTAAGATTATAGAAAATTATTGTGTTAATGGTGAATTTTGGACATTTTATTAATATTTTATTAATTTTTAAATTAATTGTTAAAAATTATGAAATTTTGATAATTGGTATTATATTAAATGTTATTAATTTTAGAACTTCATTTATGGTTTTTGTGATTTTTATACTATTTTTATAATTATTTTAAGTTTATGTCAAATGTAGATAATTAGGTTACAATTATATTTTGGAAGAAATTATTAGTTAATTTTATGTTTTTATTAATATTAAGAAATTTGATGTTGAGAAAATAATTTTTAGGCATTTGTATAATTTTTAGGGAATTTTTGGAGTAATAATAATATATTATGAAAACTTATGTATTATAGGGGTAAAAACATAATTTTGTGCTAATTATAACTAAATAATGGATTGTGGTTGGTTTTAATAATAATAATTAAGGAATTTAAAAGGATTTTTACAAATTATTTACTATTTTTGACTATATTAACACTAATTTTTGAAAATTAATTTCAAATAATATATTAGGTATTATTTTTGAGTATTATGTGTATTTTTCTATTATATGGATAAATATGTAATTTTATGCTAATTATAGTTAAATATATATTTTAGTTAGTTTTATTAATATTTAAGAGGTTTAGAGGATTTTTATAAATTAATTGGTATTTTAATTAAGTAATGTTAATTTTGAATATTGTTTCCAAATATTATATTTATATGTATAATATGTTATTTTGGTAACAAATATATATATATATATATATATATATATATATATATATATATATATATATATATATATATATATATGGATTATATATGCATATTTTAAGAATAATGTATATTATTGGAACTTATGGGTTTTTATATATTTATGTCTAATTAAATTTAATTAAGTGCTATGTTATATTTTAAGTATGATTTTAATGTTTATTTATGAAAGTAATATTTTCATGAATTTTATTAGTTAGAATTAAGTTGTGATGTTTTGTTGAGTTATGAACTCGGTCGGGCTAGTACTGTGTTGGAGAGCCGACTCGAGTGTAAATTGTGTGTGAATTTTTAGAAGTGCATTTTCTGTGCAGGAATGACTCTACCTATGGTAGAGAGATGTTCTTTTTACAGAGGAGACTCTGCTGAAATTTTGATAGATTTTCTCGTAAAACGTGACATCTTCCGTAAATTTCTAGCGTTAATTAGGGTTTTTCCTTATCTATCGAGTCTTATCTAGGTTTCCTTTAGTCAGTTTAGAATTTTGCTATTTCTGTCAATTTTTTATTTTTATTCCATAGACATGTTTTTAAAATAGGTCTATAATTTTTTTTTCTAAAGAGTACCGGAGCGAAAGCTATTGGATCGAGGCAAACGTGCGGTCATCAGCTTTCTCGCTCATCCTGTAAGTTGATAATTGATATGTGCATGTGTTTTATTTAAAGATGCTTGCACTCATATTTTTAGTATTCATTATATAATTTATTTAATTTAAATGCTATTATTTTATGATTTAAGTGCATTTTATTTATTTAAATTTAGTTTTGATAAATTTTGGTTAGAACGGGCTACATGGTGGGTTTCACTAGGATCATGTGCACATGGTAGAGATTGAGAGATGGATCCGATAAATGTATGACTTGTGGATAGAAACTGGGACGGGTGCCTCGGTGGAAGCCTATGCTCTCGGGGTTCGTCAGTGATTGGAAAGTTAATAATGGACTGGGATAGGTGCCTCGGTGGATGCCTTAGCTCTCGGGGATCGCAAGTTGCTATGTATTTGGATTAAGTGGATGACTGCAGCTTGGTGCCTCGGTTGATGCCTTTGCTCTCGGGGATCGGCAGTCTATGTGGATTAAGTGGGCCTAGTTGGCCATTTAGAAAATTGGGTTTAGGGTGTCTACCGAGATTTTTCAAAAGCTATATATATATATATACATTATAAATTATTTTCATTAAAACTATATGGTTTTCAAAAAGGTTTTCAAACTGTAGAACTCTTTTTATTAACTTACACAGTGAGGTCTGATTCCCCTCAATCTATTTTTTTTTCAGGAGCTTGGGAGTTCGACCTCAAACCGCCTCTACGTTGGATTTCTTCATCACCAGCTATATTATGTAGGTTATTGTGAGCTGTATTGTTGTAGTAACTCTAAAATACTACAGTAGTAGTGTAATACCCTACATACATATATATAATTATTTTAATATAAAGGGACATATTTTCTCGAGAAGTACTAGAAATAGTTAATTTGCATTATATTAAAGTATAAATTTTGTTAACATTATACTTTAGGTTAAATATTAATTTAAATGTGCATATCAATTCACATGTGTATATAATATAGTATAAGGTATAATTATATACATGTGTATATATATGTATACGTTTTCATGTAGTATATGGTTGCATACATATACACACATATATATATATATATATATATATATATATATATATATATATATATATATATATATATATATATATATATATATACATACATAGGTACACTATTATACTTGAATATACATTGTGTATATATATATGTATATTTATATATGATATACCCCACCCTCGCGAAACCTTCGACCACCACCATCACTGCGCCTCCCCCACCTCCGGCCGCCATCTGCTACTCCCTCTTCCTTCTCCCTCGCCTCCGGCCACCGGCAGAGCCGCCGGAAGCTGCTGGAAAGGAGAAGCCGAGAGTTTTGCTCTAAACTCACCCAAGCTTCGTCCGGCCACCATTTTCCTCCATTCCGGTGCCAATCTCCTCCCCTTGCACCGGTGAGGCTCAATCTAAGCTTTGTTTAAGCTCTGATCATGAATTGATTGAGTTTTGGTTGATTTTCAGTTTGTGAACTCTAGGGTTTCAAAATTTTTTTAACTTAATCTAGCTTGATTCATGCAAACTCCCTTTACAAATGTGATTCCTAGTAGCTCAATCTACCTCTAGGAATTTTTATATAATTTTTGGAATTTATTTTGATTTTTGGTGAATTTTGAATATTTAAATAATATTTTAGGAATTTTCGGGAATTAATTATAAAAATAGCAAATAATAATAATAATTGAAATTTTGGTGTTATTATGTGTTGAGATAAATTTTAGGGTAAGGTAGATAATTTTAAGAAGATTATACAATTTTTTAGGAATTTTTATACCTTATGTCAAAATTAAATAATTAGGCTAATTTTGAAAATTTTGGGGGAGGAGAAAGAGAAATTTGATAAATGAGGTTATTAGTGAATAATATAAATTTTAGGACTCAAACTATAATTTTTGAGATTTTTATACTATTTTTTTATAAATATATTTGAGTTTATGCCAAAAATTTGATTTTTAGTTAAATAATACTTTTGGGAAAAATATTGTTGGTTGATTAAATATTTTTTTTTATAATAATATTGGGAGGAATTATCTTGAGAAAAAATTAGTTTTAGATGATTGGATAATCTTAAGGAAAATTTTGTATATATATATATAGCATTATGTAATTTATATATATACTAGGGGTAAAAATGTAATTTTACACTAAATATGATGAATATATATATTAATTAGTTTTATTAGTATTTAAAGGGTTTAGATAAATTTTATAAATTAATTGATATAATTTCCTAAGTAGTGTGAAATTTTAAATGTCCAATTTTCAATATATGTATATATATATATATATTCATATAATATATTACTAAGGTTTTCATTTGGATAATAATTATAATTATACTATTAGTAATGGAAAACAAATTTAATTGTTTAATTTTGAATAATTGAGATTTTACACAATTTTATTTATTTTAGTATGTGTGTAAATGGAGAAATAAATATTATTAATTTTGATACTTTTTGAGTTGTGATCTCGGTCGGGGAAAATTGTAGTCTTGGGAGCCCGACTCGAGTGTGAATGGTTGTGCATTTTGGAAGTGCATTTTCTATGTAGGTCTGGCTCTACCTTTGGTAGAGAGATGTCCGTTTTACAGAGGAGACTCTGCCGAAATTTCGGTAGATTTTCTCATAAAACGTGATATCCGTAAAAAATTCCTTCCATTAGTTAGGTTAAATTCTGTCTGTCGACTCTCGTCCGGTTTTCATCGAGTCAGTCTGGAATTTTATTATTTTGTTGATTCCTGATTTCGATTCCTTAGTCATGTTTTAAAAAGTCGATTCATTATTTTCTTTTAGAGCATATCGGAGCAGAAGCTGTGAGACCGAGGCAGATGCGTGGTCGTCAGCCTTCACATTCATCCTGTAAGTCAATAGAACGATCTGTGCGCGTGTTTATTTAAACAATGCATGCGCTCGTATTTCTATTATATTGATTATACGATTTATTTAATTTAATGCTATTATTTATGATTTAAATGCATTTTATTTATGTAAAATCGATTTGAGCAATTTTGGTAGAACGATTATGAAAGATTGTTTGGATTTTTGGGTATTTTTGAATATTTTAATATTATTTTCTAATTTTCGGAAATTAATTATTTAAATTATGAAATTGGAGTTTATGGTTAAATTGGGTGTTGAAATGAATTATAGGAATTTATTTGGAATTTTTATGAATTTCTAAGTATTTATTTTGAATTGATTGAGTTTATGTGAATTTGAGAAAATTAGGTTAAATGTGTTTTTATTTGAAATTAATTGGATAATTGGGTTTAATTATTAATATTATTGATAAATATGTTGAGAAAATTAATTTTGGATAATTATATAATTTTTGGTGAATTTTTGAAGTAATTTAAGTATATTTATATATATAGGGGTATTTTGGTAATTTTACCCTAAATTGGCTAAAAATGTAATTTAATTGGTTTTAATAGTTGTTTAAGGTATAAAAATGATTTCTACAAATTATTTGGTATTTTTAACTAATTAAAACTATTTTTCGTGAATTCTTTTCAATTATATATATAATATACGGTTTTTCAAATAAAATAAGTTTTTATCGGTTTTTACAGTATTTCAAGGTTAATTATGTAATTTCTACCTATAAAATGTATTTCTGTGATTTAAGGATATTTTTGGTATTTCCTGAATTGTTCCGTGTTTGTGGACCCCAGTCGGTAGATTGTAGTCTGGAGTCCGACCGAGGGGTTGTGGTTGAGTGTTGAGTTTATTTTCGAAGTGTGTTTCTTTGCAAGGTCGGCTCTACTCTTTTGAGTAGAGAGATGTTCGTTTTACAGGGGAGGTTCTATCGGATTTTCGGTAGAATTCTCGTAAAACGTGATATCCAGTCGAACCCTAAATTCTGTTTCCGTATTTAAATACTCTAGATCGAATTCTAAGATTTCTATTAGGGTTATTCTGATGTCGATTATTTATTTCTTGTTTAGTTGCGCCGAGACCGAGGACTAGTGGTCCAGGCCCGTCGGACCCGTCTCGTGGAGCGCACTAGGTGAGTTACTGTACTATGTATACATGCTTAGGATGCATGATTTAGAAATATATGTTTTACTTTGATCAAAATGCATAAATAATGTGATTTGTATTTACGTATATTTTTGGTTTATTTTGGTATATAATAAATTATATACATGTTTTATTAATAAAATATATTTAAAATGTTTTTAAATATATTTTTAATTTAATTTGTGATTTGATTGGATTTATTTGACATATATATACTCGAGATATACCTGGTTTACTTTTGGTATATTTCCGGTATATATATGGTTTATGTTGTATTTTATTGAACGTCATGCATCATTTATTTTTGTGAATGAATGTTTTATATTTATTAATGAAGGATATCAATAGAACGTGCTACCTAGTGGGCAGCACTAGGACCGAGTACGTACCGGTACGCCTATAGTATTTAGGCTATTATACTAACTTATTTGTGGATATTGATTTGATGTGATTATTGATATGTGAGATGGGACTTGGGTGTGATTGCTGGAGCTCGGTTGACCAAGTGTCTCGGGGCCAATCACACTGGCAGTCAGACTGCTGGAGCTCGGTTGACTTAGTGTCTCGGGGCCAGTCTACTGTCCAAATGGATTAAGTGGATATATTTGGATAAGTGAGCCTGTGTGGCTAGAGTGTTGTCTAACACTGTTTTCGAGGTTGCGATATTCTAGGGTTCTATATAATCCTTCATAAAAGATGATTTTCAAATAAAATATATAAAAATGATTTTACTGCATCTGTATGTAATTGCCTGTATATATACATATTAGATATGTGTTATTGACTGTATGCATTATCATTTAGTGTATGTATATACATTATAGTAATTCACTCAGTGAGGTCTGACTCCCCTCCGTTGACTATTTTTCAGGAGAGTCAACTTCTTCAGACCTCAGTAGCAGGTCGATACGCCGGATTTCTTCCGCCCCGGCTTCTTTGTGTAAATTATCTATTTGAGTCTTATTTATTTTATCTAGACACTGCAGTAGTTGTGAATTAAAGTATTGGATTTCATGCATTTTATTTTAAAAGAGATGTATTATATTGAAACTGGATTTGTACTAAAGAGATTATGTATCTAAGAGATGAGATTTTTATTTAAATCCAGTGATGAAAATGATATTATGATATTTAAGATTTTTATTTCCGCTGCATATATATTATATGGTTATTGTTATTGCATGATTTATTTTTTTTTTTTTAGGCTTGCTACGAGTTCCGGATTCGAAAGAATTCCCGTTCCCTAGCGCCGGTCATGGCCCCTGTTTTGGGTCGTGACATCAGTGAGGTCTGATTCCCCTCAATTTTTTTTCAGGAGCTTGGGAGTTCGACCTCAGACTACCTCCACGCCGGGTTTCTTCTTCACCGGCTATTTTATGTAGGTCATTGTAAGCTGTACTGTGTATGAATCTAGGTTGCTGCAGTAGTATATGTATTAAAGATTTGTATGGTTTAAACATAATTATGTAACCTATTTGTGTAAACCACGCTTATGTATAAGATTAAATTTGATTTATAATATGAGATGTTGAAACACATTATTATTTAAGCGGTTGAATTTGTGTATTTTGAGAAAAATCAATTTGATAATGTGTTCTGTTTTCAAGTAAAGTTTAATATATGAATGGTTTTATTTTCTTTTCCCTTTAGGCTTACTACGGGTTTCGGGGGCCTTATGCTTACCCATTCCCTAGTGCCGGTCACGTGCCCTCGGGTTCCGGTCGTGACAAGTAGTGTATACTATGAGTTTGTATAACTTAAGTATACTCATGTATTGCATTTTAATGAACCATGCTTATGTATAATGTTTTAAGATTGATTTATGATATTTAATGATGGAGAATATTTTATATTATGCACGATTATGTTTATTTTTAGAAAAATCAGTTTGATAATGTGTTCTTGCATGAAATAAAGTTTTAAATTTGAAGGTTTTATTTTTTCTTCTCTTTAAGGCTTATTACGGGTTTTGGGGGCCTTATGCCTACCCATTCCCTAGTGCCGGTCACGTGCCCTCAGGTTCGGGTCGTGACATATATAATCTATTTTAAATATTCATATTTAATTTTATATTAAACTATTTTCCATTTACTATATATTATACGTTAAATTGCATAATATGTAGTTATGAACTTTATACTATAAACAGATCATTTGCAATGGACAACAAGACTTGAATGTATAAGTCTAGATCTAACATATAATTTCTTAATGAATTGTTAGATTTCATAAAATTTGTTGTTGAGAAAACATTTGTAAATGGAGTAATTGATTGTCGCTGTAAGAAATGTTACAATAAATTCTCCTTTGATGTTGAAACTATTCAAGCTGATTTTTTATGGAATGACTTTCAAGAAAACTATCATAGTTGGTTATTTCATAGTAAAAATAATATTATATCATCAAACCAAAAAAATGACAATGCAACTAACATTTCCCCAAATGTGCAATCATGCCATAATGGAGAATATCAAATGAGGGAAATAATCCAAGATGCATTTAGAGTTAAACATATGCTTAGTCTAGAAGATGTAGATGATGGCAACATACTATACTTATAATTATCTTATGTGCGAAAAAATGATAACTTATATGGAATAATATGATAATTTTTGCTTGTTGCAAGATTGTTGTAAATGGCAATAAGCAAATGTTTAAAAGATGTTTAGATTAGTCAATAAACTCATTTTGGGCAAAATATTGAAGTTAATCAATGTAACTCTGATGATGATATTCAACCTCTTGATAATTTATTGGATGGTACTGAAGCACAAGAAGATGAGATAGAGAATGAAGTCTATGATGATGTTCAAATAAAAGGTAATTTTAAAATTTATTTTTTAGTTGAAAAATATTATGGATTTGTTATATCGTTGGTACCATAATTTTGGATTATTTTTCATTTTAGTATCATAATTTTAATTTTTTTTCTTTTCAATCCCAAAAATTCTATTTTTATTTCAAGTTGAAGTATCTTGAACATATATGATCAAATTTAACATATATAGTAGCTGGGTTAAATATATTTTTAGTATACTTATATTATAAGCATCTCATTAAACAGTTTAATAGTTTTGTTAGTCCTATAAAACAAAATTTACTTGTGGGCCTTATAAAATAAAATTTTAGCAAATTTATTTTATAGAGTCCATAAAGTGATTAGACTACTTAATGAGATGTTTACATAGTGAATATATTAAAAATATACTTATTCTGATTGTCATGTATGCTAAATTTGATCGGATATGTTTGAAATATTTTAACATAAAAAAAAATAAAATTTTTGGAACCAAAAAAATTGAAAATTTGATATTAAAGTGAAACATGACCTAAAATTATGATATCAATAGTGAATTAAACCTAAAATATTATTTATATTTGAGTAAAATTTAGTTCTTAAAATCTTAAAAAATATATTTACAAGGTTATGTGCATAAAAGTGAGGAGGTACATGTAAAAAAGTTATTTGGACATTGCCAATTGGATAAAAAAATTGTTGTCCAATTTAATAATACGGGGTAGCCGATAAAAAAAGTGATGACATTTTGGGTAGATGACTCCGCACAATTGCCCAAAAAAAAAAAAAAAAAAAACTGTTCCATTAACTCAAGTTGGAAGAAAATGCCTAAGGAAGGGAAAAAAAAAAAAAACATACTATGAGAATTGACTCTCTTATATGTTTTTTTTTTTCAATTGTTTCAATGTGCTATACAAATAAACTGCAGTAGCATAAGAGTGGCAATCTCTATATTTTTTTTCCCCAAATATAAAATATCTTCCATAAGTATTATTTTTTTTTTCTATGGTTTATCTTCATTTAATTATTAATGGTTTATTGTAGAAATATTTTGACGTTTCAAATAATGTTGATGTTAAAAGTAGGATATTGCGATCAATTTCAAAAAAGTGAAAGGATTATAAATTTAAATTAAAAGCAAAAAATCTATTTCCTGAAAAGTCATCAATGAAAGATACTATCAACTCACCTCCACTCGTAATATTGCTAGATCAATGGAAGAAACTTGTGCAATATTGATATTTTGAAAAGTCACGAATAGTATTTTTAACAATGTAAATACCAAAATATTATTAATTCATGTATCTTATATCGTTAGGCTTAAAGAATTTTTTTTTTTTTTTGGCAGAAATTGTCGGCAAACGGGAAAGCAACTAAGGCTAAAGATGAATATGTATAATTGAATTTAAATTTTACTATTATCATGATAATATTGTGCATGGAAATCTTAAATTAGATTGCTATTTAATTAGGCTTGGAATAATATTATGGTAGGAATTGAATTTATTGTGCATGGGAATCATATGACTAAATAGCACCATGTATATAATTGAATAATTACGAATATAGTTTTAAAAATTAAACAATTTTGAATTTTGAATACATAGATATTTATAGGTATAAAAAATATGTGAGTAAATTTGAATTTATAATAAATATTCCTCAGTTTTTCATGTGGATAGCTCACATCGTTATTTTTGTATCTAATTCACCCAAACCATTTTATAAATTAGTAATTAGATATAATTTGTACATTAAAAAATATATAAGACGCAAAATTTTAACAATAAAATTTTTGAGAATTTTTTTAAAAATATATTTTAAGTTTTCTCTATTACATTATATATATCTAAAATTTTGACATTTTCAATCTCTTGCTTTTATTTACATACCTTTTATGGCTACTAATATCTATGGACGAAAATTTTTTTAATTTTTTTAAAACGACATTCATAATTATTTAATTATATACATGAGTACTATTTGGTTATAGGTGTCACAACCCGAACCCAGGGGCACGTAACCGGCACTAGAGAATGAGAAAGTATAAAACTATCAAAACCCGTAGTAAGCTTTAAAAGAGAAATGCATAATATTTCACTTTAAAACATTACAATAAAATAATTAAATCATAATGTACATTATCAAACTGATTTTTCTCAATTTAATTAAATCATAACATCATAGTATATAAAATAAACATCATCAGTTATACAAATAGTATCTCAGTACATAAATCTTAACACAAAATATCCAAATTTAAAATATATAGTTATATAATTCTCTACTATGGTACACGGATACTAATACAAATAAAACTATATAAATCTACATAAGATAGTCGGTAAAAAAGTTACACGGCGTAGAGAAGTAGGCCTAACAGAAGACTCCCAAACTCCTAAAAAAAATTAAGGGGAGTCAGACCTCACTAAGTAAACTAATAAAAGAAATGAATGTGGTTTGAAAATCTCAGTTAAAATAAGTTTTTATGAAAATATAATATATTTATAATTTATTCAATTCATTTAATATACATATAGAAATTCAATTTTCGAAAGGAAAGAAAGAAATATTTAAATGCCTTTTAAAAACATTTCAATATAAAAACTAAGTAGAACCCGAGTTCTTAATTTTTAACAGTCAATCAGCTCACTTATATCCAAAACTACCGGATCCTGAGAGCAAAGCATCATCAGGATATATAGTCGCAGTCTTATCACTTAATCCAATATCACTGGTGGTGTCCGAGAGCAAAGCATCACCAAACCATTGGCCCCAGTAATTTAATAAATATTAATCCAACTATACTGGTGGTGTCTGAGAGTAAAGCATCACCAGACCTTCAGCCATAGTATTTATTAAATAATCAAATATTATATTACTGGCGATGTCCGAGAGCAAAGCATCACCAAACCATTGGTCCCAGTAATATAATCAAATATTTTACTGGTGCGCACATGATCCTGACAAAACCCATCAGGTAGCCCGTTCTACTGTAGTTTATTTAAAATAAATAAAGATAAATAAAAAAAGAAAAATTACAATAAATGAAAAATAAAGTAAACCAACTATAATTTAAATCATGCATCATATTTTAAAAGTACCGACTAGAATCTTATAAATATATAATTCATCAAAATTTTATATGATTTAAATTGAAAGACTCAACACTCAAATCAAATATTAACTTACAAGATGAAGGCGCTCCTCTGATACGTTGTGTTTGACCTTAATTGGTAGATGCGGCCGAAGGAGTGGCTAAAAGATAGAAAATGAAACGACAAGTTAGAAAATAGAACCCTAACTTCTAGAATATTTGAGGAAGACTTGACTCAGAATTCAAAAATTTGGATTGACTCAATGTCACGTTTTACGAGAAATCTATCAAAAATTTGGCAGAGTTTCCTTTGTAAAATGGACATCCCTCTACTGAAGTAGAGTCAATCCTGCAAGTAAACACACTTTTAAATTCGCACAAACTCAACACCTCAGGTTGGGACTCCGAACTACTCAAATCCCTAGCCGAGGTTCACAATCCACCAAAAATAAATAATTTAATAAAAAAAATTTAAAATCATTAAAGATCCATAAATTACCCAAAATACCACAATTTAATTTATTTAAATAATAAAACATTATAGCTAATTATTTTTCCAAATTAGATAATAAAATCCCAATAATTTATATAATATTAATAAAATCCAAATTTTACAATTATTCATCATAAAATAGTCAAATTCACATTTAATTATTTAAATAGTTTAAATATATCATAAAATTAATTAAAAACCCATTTAATCACAAAATAATAAATAATTTAATATTTGAATATAATTTTCAAAAATTTGAATTAATTAGTTAAAAATAGTAATTAATTTATAAAAATTATTCTAATACTCTATAAAATTCTAAAACCATTTAAAATATAATTTTGACTTTATTTTCAATAAAATTACATAATTACCCCAAAATTTCAATATTCATATAAACATAATAATTCCTCAAAATAATATTAATTTACTAAAAATAATTTTATTAACACAAAAATTACTAACTTAATAAACTAACACTAATTACTCAAATTTCCAACCAAAAATAATTAATTAACATAATTAACAAAAATTACAATTTATATTATTAAAATATTCAAAAATACCCATAATTAAAATTAACTAAAATAATTGAAAATAAACCAAGTACATATAGATCAACTCAAAAATTAAACAAATATTAAAAATAAATTAAGCAAAAATTATATTAATTAACTAAAAATTAAAATAAACACAATAACTAACAAACAACTAACAAATAACTAACAAACAACACAGAATCAACCTAACAAAATCAACTAAACTAACCTAGAACTCACATAAAGCAGAATTCTAGGATAGGGAAGGTTGTTGTTGTTGTTGTTGCTGCTGCTGTCAATGTTGTTGTTGTTGTTGTTGCTGTTGTTGTTGATGTTGTTGTCGCTGTTGTTGTTGTTGCTGTTATTGTTGTTGATGTCATTGTTACAGCAAAAAGAAGAAAGAAGCAGGGGGTGGTGCTGGAAAAGAAGAAAGATAGCGAGAGAAAGGGAAGAAATGGGACAACAGAAGAAAAAAAGGAAGGGAGGCATAGGATGGGGAAAAAAAAGAAAAGTGGGGTTGGTGGTTTTAATATATATGTATATATATATATATATATATATATATATATACAACCACTCAACACATATACATAAACATATAATACAATAATAATAATAACTCTAGTTAAAAAAATAATGCTATGTAAATAAATAAATATATTAATAGTTTCCAAATAGAATTTTAAATATAGTAATTAAATATAGTAATTTAATGTAATAATAATAACAACATATGATAAAAATTATTAATAACATTGCAAACCTCGATATTTAATTTATATAAAATTTTTTTAAAAAAATTCAGGTTATTACAATCTTCCCCCTTTACAGAAATTCGTCCTTGAATTTCAAAGAAAAGTAAGGAAATACAAGGTCTATTGATGAAAAAGATAGGGATAGGTAGCTTGCATCTGACATTTTTTCTCCCACGTACAGTCTTCTGCTGTGTGGTTGCTTCAAAGCACTTTTACCATAAGATCTCCTTGGAGCAAATCTGATGAACCTGGCAATCCACAATCGCCACTAGATACTCCTCGTAAGATAGATCTTCCTTGAGCTCCACTACTTGAGGATAAAGTACGTGAGAAGGATCAGAAATATACTTTCTCAGTATAGATACATGGAACGCTGGGTGGATTCGAGAAAACTCAAGTGGTAACACCAGTCTATAGGCCACTTCTCCAGTTTATGACTATATCTCGAAAGGCCCAATGTATCTCGGAGCCAACTTACCCTTCTTACCAAACCTTATAACTCTTTTCATTGGAGATACCTTCAAAAACACCATATCTCCAACTAGAAAGGAAGCATTTTTTCTTCTAGGATTAGCATAACTCTTCTATCTGCTGAAAGCTATCCTCAACCTCTGCTGAATGATAGGGACTTTCTCAAAAGTAATCTGCACTAGCTCTGGACCTATCAACTGTCTCTCACCAATTTCCTAACACAAAGGTGATATGCACTTCATACCATACATCACTTTATACGAAGCCATTTTAATACTTGCATGATAACTATTGTTATATGCAAATTCAATCAGTGGCAAGTGGTTATCCCATTGACCTCCAAAATCCATCACACACATTCTAAGCATATCCTTTAAAGTCTAAATGGTCCTTTAAGACTGACCATCAATTTGAGGATGGAATGCTGTACTGAAGTCAAACCTTGTACCTAAGACTTTATGCAACTCTTGCCAAAAAAACTGATGAAAAAGTGGCTCCTCTGTCAGATATTATGCTCACCGGAAGTCCATAAAGATAAATAATTCTGCTGACATACAATCGTGCCAACCTGTTAATGGAGTATGTCTTCTTTACTGGTAGAAAGTGAGCTAACTTAGTTAACCTATCAATGATCACCCAAATCGCATCAAATCCATATGTCATCCAAGGCAAACCAGTTACAAAATCCATGGCAATTATATCCCACTTCCACTCTAGGATAGGCATGGGCTGTAATAATCCTTAAGGCCTCTGATGCTCTAGTTTCACTTACTAACATGTAAGACACCTGGATAAAAATTTTGCAACATCTTTCTTCATTCCATTCCACCAGTATGTATCCTTTAAATTATGAAACATCTTGATGGAACTTGGATGAATACTATAAGCAGAAAAATGTGCCTCTTCTAAGATCTCCTTCCTTAGATCATCAACATCTAGCATACATAACCGAGTACCTAACCGTAGAATACCCTCACTGTCAATCATGAACTCTTTGGATTAACCATGTTTTACCTCAAATATTATTCTCTGTAGCTGTATGTCCTTCCTTTGAGCTACCTTAACTCTATCCAAGTACACTGATCGTACTCTGAATTGAGCTACAAGGAATTTCTTTATTACTTTCCATTGCAAACATTGATCAATTAGCTCATGCATTTTTTGAATAATCGGCCTCCTCTCAGTACTGATATGGGTAAGACTACTTGTTGATTTTCTACTCAAAGCATCAGCTACTACGTTCGCCTTGCCTGGGTAGTAAAGAATTGAACAATTGTAGTCCTTTAGAAGTTCCATCCATCTTATTTTCTTTAGGTTCAAATCCTTTTGCTCGAAGATATACTTCAAGCTCTTGTGGTCGGTGTATATTCACAATTGATACCGTACAGGTAATGCCTCTAAATCTTTAGTGCGAATACAACTGCTGCCATCTCCAGATCATGAGTAGGATAATTCTGCTCGTGCTTCTTCAACTGCCTTGAAGCATAAGCAACCACTCTACCATTCTTCATTAGCACATAGCCCAATCCTACATGGGAAGCATCACAATACACCTTTTATCCATTGTCACCAGAAGGCAAAATCATCACTAGAGCTGAAGTTAATAAATCTTTAAGCAATTGGAAATGCTCCTCACATATGTCAGTCCACACGAATCTAACATTCTTCTAGGTCAGTTTGGTTAAAGGTGTGGCAATCTTAGAGAAATCCTTCATAAATCTCTTATAATAGCCCGCTAAACCTAGAAAACTTCTCACTTCTATGACCATTGTGGGTCTTGGCCACTCAGTGATTGCCTCTATCTTCTTAGGATCCACCTGAATGCCTTCTTTGGATACCACATGGCCTAAGAATGCCACTTGGTCTAACCAGAATTCACATTTTGAAAACTTCGCATACAGCTCGTGCTCTCTCAAAGTCTGCAGCACCAATCTTAAATGCATCGCATGCTCTGCCTTATTCTTAGAATAGACCAAAATTTCATCAATAAACACTATCACAAATCGGTCCATGAATGGCCTAAACACCCTATTATTAATTCCATAAAAGTTGCTAGGGCATTAGGCAACCCAAAGGACATCACTAGGAATTCATAGTGGCCATACCTAGTCCCAAATGCTAACTTGGGTACATCCTCACTTTTAATCCTTAGCTGATGATACCCAGATCTCAAGTCAATCTTGGAGAAATACTGAGCTCTTTGCAACTGATCAAACAAATCATCAATCCTAGGGAGTGGATACTTGTTCTTGATGGTAACCTTATTCAACTGTCTATAGTCAATACAGAGTCAAAGACTACCACCTTCTTCTTCATAAAAAGAACCGAAGCACCCTAAGGAGATGTACTAGGCCGAATAAGCCCCTTATCTAACAATTCCTGCAATTGCTCTTTCAGCTCCTTTAGCTCTGCAGGTGCTATCCTATAAGGTGGCATAAAGATAGGATCTGTACTAGGCACAACATCAATACAGAATTCTGTCTCTTTATCTAGTGGCAATCTAGGTAACTCCTTTGAAAAAACATCTGAGAACTCACGTACCACTAGTTCCTTTTCTACTGATCCCATTTCTGCTTGAACATCCCTAATTATAGCAAGATAGCCTTGACACCCTCTACTAAGCATCTTCCTAGCTGTAATAGTAGAAATAAAATCATAAGGCATGAAATTCTCACTACCTCTGAATCTGAATTCCTCTTCACCTAGAATTCTAAAAATTACTTCTTTCGCTTGATAGTCCATAAAAGCATAATATTGGGACAACCAATCCATTCCCAAAATCACATCAAACTTAATCACATCCAGAAGAACCAAGTCTGGCAACAACTCTTTACCTTCAACCCACACATGACAAAATGGAAAGATGTTATTTATTTTTAACTCATCACTAAGTAGAGTCAAAACAAACAAAGTAAAACTCATCTTAGAAGGAAGACAAGCCACTTTTAAAGAAAACAAAGGAGATATAAATGAATACGTAGCACCTGGATCAAATAAGACTCTAGCCTTAGAGCAGCAGACAAGAATAATACCTGCTTCCACTGCATTGGATGCCTGCACATCCTGAGGAGCCAAAGTGAAGACCCTAGCCTATCCATATGCTGGCTGCTATGAGGTGAATGGATGAGTTTTTCCTCTACCTTGGCCCTGCTGACTCGCAAACTATATCGGTCATTGCTGAGGGTACATTGGTGCCTGATACTACTAAGGCACCTGCTGCTAGGACTGGACAACAAATGGTGAAGATCCTTAAGCCAAGGATGGCTGGAACCCATAGTTCAGATAAGCTCTAGCATAATGTCCAAACTGACCACATCTGAAACATGCTCCTAACATCAAGTGATAAGAACCCTGATGCACTCACCCACATGTGACACACGCACTAGCTCTAGACCCATAATTGCCATGTCCAGAACTCTGTCCACTACTGCTGCTAGCACTACCACCAAATCTAGTAGCCCTACTACTCCTGTGATCCTAAGTAAGGCGATGCCTACCAATTGATGTGTTATGAACTGTCTGCTCTTTTGAGAAGGACATACTAATTGAGTACTTATGCTACCTATCTTAAACACTGGCTGATGCACCCTTTGAACAGGTCTGACAGTGCCACTATCATACGGGTCAGGTATGGTGCCGTGTCGGATATGCCTTCGCTCTAGCTATCTTGCCTCCTCTACAACACTCTTCAAACTACGACCCCTCTGGTCAAATACTACTATAAGCTGGGCTTAACCCAGTCACATACAGCTCAACTGCTCTGGCAATATCCTGCCTCACATCTTTAGCATGTCTCATCAATCTGTAGAACTCCCGAGTGTAGTCCTCAATTGATCGATCTCTCCTATCGATATTAAGCAACTGCCATCTATAGTTATCTCACATATATGAAGGATCTCATAAATTGCTCCTTAAATCCTAACCAAGTCATCATGGTCATGGAAGGCTGAATGGATTGCATGAACTAGTCCTAAGCTGCCGCTAAGATTGATAACTCTACAATTATAATATGCTAAAAATTAGAATATCCAAATCTAGTCCTGGACTCAATGGTGTTAATGAAATCTAATGCATCTCCAGTACCATCAAAATAAACTCGCCCCACTTTGGAGTATAACAATGCCGCATCTACATCAGACATCCCCTGATTCTATCATTGAAGCATCTGCTGCACTATGGGCATCGCCTGATTAAGAGCTGACAAGCCCTGATTAATACTCGCCATACCAGGTGCAAAAGCTATAGGATCCTCTGCTGGAATCTAAGACTCTACCTAAGGCTAATCCTGCCTCTGAGCTACTACTACTCTAGCTCTATCCCTACCTCTACCCCTACCTCTAGGTCGAGGGGCAGGAGGGAGAATCTCATCATGAAATGATTGCTCACCATCATCAAGCTCTGCATCAGCAGTAGGGGTATTCTGAGTGTATCTCATTCTGAAAAGATAAGAAAACCCAAATTTAAAACCAAACAAGAACACAGACATAGATGCAGAATCCTAAGGATAAGAAAATCTATAAATAATAGATAAAAACCTAAGTACCGTAGTAATATGAGAAAAGAAAGACATCGACAATCAAAAGCATGAAAAATAAGCCAAAGCTTTGATACCAATTTTGTGACGACCTAAACCCAAGGGCATGTGATAGGTACTAGGGAATGGGAAAGCATAAAGCTATCGAAACCCATAGTAAGCCTTAAAAGAAAGGCAGAATACTTCACTTTAAAACCTCATAATAAAATAATTAAATCATAATGCATATTATCAAACTAATTTTTCTTAATTTAATTAAACCATAACATCATAGTGCATAAAATAAACATCATCAATTATACAAATAGTATCTTAGTACATAAATCTTAATACATAATATCCAAATTTAAAATATGCAGTAATACAGTTCTCTACTACGGTACATGGATACTAATACAAATACAACTATATAGACCTACAAAAGAGATCCATTGAATATGACATTTGATTATATTGATTAAATACTGGGGCCGAAGGTCTGGTGATGCTTTGCTTTCGAACACCGCCAGTATAGTTGGATTAATATTTATTAAATCACTAGGGTCGATGGTCTGGTGATGCTTTACTCTCGGACACTGCCACTGATATTGGATTACGTGATATGACTGCGGCTGTACATCTTGGTAATGCTTTACTCTCGGGATCTAGCAATTTTGGATAAGTGAGCCATTTGGTTATTCAAATTGAGGACTAGGGTTCTACCTAATTTGTATACTACAATGTTTTAAAAGCATTTAAATATTTTTTTATCTTTCCTTTTGAAAAATGAATTTTGATATGTATATCAAATGAATTGAATAAATTATAAATATATTATATTTTCATAAAAACCTATTTTAAAGAAGATTTTTAAACCACATTCATTTCTTTTATTAGCTTACTTAGTGAGGTCTGACTCCTCTCAACTTATTTTTTTTCAGGAGTTTGGGAGTCTTCTATTAGGCCTACTTCCCTACGCCGAGCAGCTTCCTCACCGGCTATCTTATGTAGGTCTATATAGTTGTGTTTGTATTAGTATCTGTGTACCACAATAGAGAAACTATGTAATTGCATATTTTAATTTGGATATTATGTATTAAGTAATGCACTAAAATACTATTTTGTATAATTGATGATGTTTATTTAAGTAATGCTTTTGACTATCAATGTCTATCTTTTCTCATGTTACTGTGGTACTTAGGTTGTTAATTTTTGCTTGTTGATTCCTTATCCTTAGGATTCTACATCTATGTCTGTGTTCTTGAATTTGGGTTTTCTTGTCTTTACAAAATAAGGCATGCTCAGAATGCCCCTACTGCTGATGCAGAGCATGATAATAGTGAACAATCATTTTAGGATGAGATTCTTCGTCCTACCCCTCGACCTAGAGGTAGGGGTAGAGGTAGAGGTAGGGGCAGATCCAGAGTAGCAGTAGCTCAGAGGCAGGATCAGCCTTAGGTAGAGCCTCAGATTCTAACAGAGGATCCTACAGCTTTTCCAGTTGGCATGGCAAGTATTAATCAAGGCTTGATAGCTTTTAATCAGGCGATGCCCATAGTGCATCAAATGCTTCAGTGACAACATCAGGGGATGTTAGATACAGATGCTGCATTGTTATACTTTAGAGTGGGATGAGTTTATTTTGATGGTATTGGATATGCATTGGATTTCATTAACACCATTGAGTCTAAGACCAGATTTGGGTATTCTAATTATCAAAGGATCATAATTATGGAGTTATTTATCTCAACGGTAGTTTAGGACTGGTTTATGCAGTCCATTCAGCCCTTCATGACCATGATGACTTGGTTGGGTTTTAAGTAGCAATTTATGAGATTATTCTTTCCTTCATCTATGAGAGAGAACTATAAATGGCAGCTGCTTAATATCAACAGGAGAGATTGATTAGTTAAGGACTACACTCGGGAGTTCTACAGATTGATGAGACATGCTGAGGATATGAGGCAGGATGTTGCCATAGTAGTTGAGCTGTATGTGACTAGGTTAGGCCTAACTTATATTGGTGTTCGGCCAGAGGGTCATAGTTTAGAGAGTGTTGTGGAGGAGGCGAGACAGCTAGAGCAAAGACATATCTGACACGGCACCATACCCAAGCCGTGTGATAGTGGCATTGTCAGACCTATTCAGAGGGTGCATCAGCTAGTGTTTTAGATAGGCAGCATGAGTGCTCAGTCAGCAAGTCCTTCTCAATAGAGCAGAAAGTTCATAGCACATTGGACTGGTGGGCACCATTTTTCTCAGGATCACAGGAGTAGTAGGGCTGCTAGATTTGGTAGTAGTGCTAGCAGCAGCAGTGGAAAAAGCTCTGGTCATGACAATTCTAGGTTTGGAGCTAGTGCATGTGCCACATATGGATGAGTACATCAGGGTCCTTGTCATTTGATGCTAGGAGCATGTTTCAGGTGTAGTCAATTTAGACACTTTGCTAGAGCTTGTCTGAATTATGGGTTCCAGCCATCCTTGGCTCAGGGATCTTCACTTTCTGCTGTCCAGCCTTTGCAGCAGGTGCCTTAGTAGTATTAGACACCCATGTACCCTCAGCAGTGACCGATTCAGTTTGCGGGTCAGTAAGGCCAAGGCAGAGGATATACTCAGACGTTCACCTCATAGCAACCAGGATGTGGACAGACTAGGGTCTTTACTTTGACTCCTTAAGATGTGTAGGCATCCAGTGCAGTGGTAGCAGGTATTATTTCAGTCTGTTGCTCTAAGGCTAGAGTCTTATTTGATCCAGGTGCTACGAATTCATTTGTATCTCCTTTTTTTGCTTCCAAAGTGGCTTGTCTTCCTTCCAAGATGAGTTTTTCTTTATTTGTTTTGACTCCGCTTAGTGATGAGTTGGAGGCGGACATCTTCTTTCCATCTTGTCCTATGTTGGTTAAAAGTAAAGAGTTACTGGCAGACTTGGTCCTTCTGTATGTGATTGAGTTTGATGTGATTCTAGAAATGGATTAGTTGTCCCAATATTATTCTTTTATGGACTGTCGAGCAAAACAAGTAATTTTCAGAATTCCAAGTAAAGAGAATTCATATTTAGAGGTAATGAGAGTTTCATGCCTTGTAACCTTATTTCTACTATTACAACTAGGAAGATGCTTAATAGAGGGTGTCAAGGGTATCTAGTTGTAGTTAGAGATGTTCAAGCAGAAATGGGACTAGTGAAAAGGGTATCGGTGGTACATGAATTCTCAGATGTTTTTCCAGAGGAGTTACCTAGATTGTCGCTGGATAGAGAGATAGAATTTTGTATTGATGTTATGCCTGGTACAGATCCTATCTTTATGCCACCTTATAGGATGGCACATGTAGAGCTAAAGAAGCTAAAATAATAATTGTAGGAATTGTTGGATAAGGGGTTTATTCGGCCTAGCACATCTCCTTGGGGTGCTCTAGTTCTTTTTATGAAGAAGAAGGATGGTAGTCTTCAACTCTGTATTGACTACAGACAATTGAACAAGGTTACCATCAAGAAAAAGTATCCACTCCCCAGGATTGATGATTTATTTGATTAGTTGCAAGGAGATCAGTATTTCTCCAAGATTGACTTGAGATCTAGGTATCATCAACTGAGGATTATAAGTGAGGATGTACCCAAGTCAGTATTTCATACTAGGTATGGCCACTATGAATTCGTAGTAATGTCCTTTGGGTTGACTAATGCCCTAGCAGCCTTTATAGACTTAATGAACAGGGTGTTTAGGCCATTCTTGGACCAATTTATGATATGTTAATTGATGACATTTTGGTCTATTCCAAGAATAAGGTAGAGCATGCGAACATTTGTGATTGGAGCTGTAGACATTGAGAGAGCACCAGTTGTATGCCAAGTTTTCAAAATGTGAATTCTAGTTAGACCAAGTGGCATTCTTAGGCCATATGGTATCTAAAGATGGCATTCAAGTAGATCCCAAGAAGATAAAGGCGATCACTGAGTGGCCAAGACCCATAATGGTCATAGAAGTGAGAAGTTTTCTAGGTCCAGTGGGCTATTGCAGGAGATTTGTGAAGGATTTCTCCAAGATTACCTTGCCTTTAACTAGACTGACCCATAAGAATGTTAAGTTTGTATGGACTGATAGATGTGAGGAGCATCTCCAATTGCTTAAGGATTTATTGACTTTGGCTCTAATGCTAACTTTGCCTTCTAGTAATAATGGATACACAGTGTATTGTGATGCTTCCTGTGTAGGATTGGGCTATGTGCTAATGCAGAATGGCAAAGTGGTTGCTTATGCTTCAAGGCAATTGAAGAAGCACGAGCAGAATTATCCTACTCACGATCTAAAGATGACAGCAATTGTATTTGCACTGAAGATTTGGAGGCATTACCTATATGGTGTCACTTATGAAATATACACCGACCATAAGAGCTTGAAGTATATCTTTGAGCAGAGGGATTTGAACCTACGGCATAGAAGATGGATGGAACTTTTGAAGGACTATGATTATTCGATTCTTTACCATCTAGGCAAGGCGAACGTAATAGCAGATGCATTAAGCAGAAAATCAACAAGTACTCTTGCCCATATCAGTACTAAGAGGAGGCTGATTATTCAGGAGTTGTATGAGTTGATTGATCAGGGTTTGCAGTGGCAAGTGACTAAGAAATGCCTTTTGGCTCAATTCAGAGTACAATAAATGTACTTGGATAAAGTTAAAGAAGCTCAAAGGAGGGACCCATAGCTATAGAGAATCATGTTTGAAGTGCAACAGGGTCAATCCAGAGAATTTGTGATTGACAGTGAGGGTGTTCTACGCTTAGGTACTCAGTTGTGTGTGCGAAGAGGCACATTTTTTAGCTTACAATATTCATCCAGGTTCCACTAAGATGTATCATCATTTAAAAGATACATATTGGTGGAAAGAAATGAAGAAAGATGTTGTAAAATTTGTATCCAGGTGTCTCACATGTTAGCAGGTGAAACTAGAGCATCAGAGGCCCTTGGGATTATTATAGCCCATGCCTATCCCAGAGTGGAAGTGGGATATGATTGCCATGAATTTTGTAACTGGTTTGCCTCAAATGATAGGTGGATTTGATGCAATCTGGGTGATAGTTGACAGGTTAACTAAGTCAACTCACTTTCTGCCAGTAAAAAAGACATACTCCATGGATAGGTTGGCATAGTTGTATGTCAGTAGAATTGTTTATCTTCATAGAGTTCCAGTGAGCATAATATCTGATAGAGGAGCCACTTTTACATCAATTTTCTAGTAAGAGTTACATAAAGCCTTAGGTACAAGGTTAGACTTCAGCACAATATTCCATCCTTAAACTGATGGTTAGTCTGAAAGGACCATTCAAACTTTATAGGATATGCTCAGAATGTGTGTGATAGATTTTGGAGGTCAATGGGATAACCACTTGCCACTGATTGAATTTGCATATAACAATGGTTATTATGCAAGTATTGAAATGGCTCCATATGAGGTGATGTATGGTAGGAAGTGCATATCACTTTTGTGTTGGGAAATTGGTGAGAGATAGCTATCAGGTCCAAAGTTGATACAAATTACTTCTGAGAAAGTCCATATCATTCAGCAGAGGTTGAGGATAGCTTTTAGCAGGTAGAAGAGTTATATTGATCCTAGAAGGAAAGATGTTTCCTTTATAGTTGGAGATATGGTGTTTCTGAAGGTGTCTCCAATGAAAGGAGTTATGAGGTTCGGTAAGAAAGGTAAGTTGGCTCTGAGATACATTAGACCTTTCGAGATATGGTCACTAGTTGGAGAAGTGGCTTATAAACTGGTGTTGTCACCTGAGTTATCTCGAATCCACCCAGTGTTCCATGTGTCTATGCTGAGAAAATATATTCATGAACCTTAAGCAGTGGAGCTTAATGAAGATCTGTCTTACGAGGAGTATCCAATGGCGATTGTGGATCTCCAGGTTCGTCAGCTTCTCTTTAGGGAGATTCCGATGGTAAAAGTGCTTTGGAGTAATCACATAGTAGAAGACCATACGTGGGAGATAGAATTTGAGATGCAAGTCGCCTATCCCTATCTTTTTCATTAATAAACCTTGTATTTCCTTATTTTTTTCTTTGAAATTTGAGGACTTTCTGTAAGAGAGGAAGACTATAACAACTTGAATATTTTTAAAATATTTTTTTATATAATTAAATATCAAGAATTTTGGTGTTATTGATTATTTTTATCTTATATTATTATTATTTTATTTTATTGAATCATTATATCTAGTTATCAAATTTAAAAATTTATTTGGGAACTATTATATCTAGAGATATTAGAGTTATTAATAATATTGTTGTCATTACTTTTAAACGGTATTATTATTATTATTATTTATTATTATTATCAATGACATTATTTTAAATTAGGGTTATTTCATTATTGTTAGGTATTTGTGTGTATATGTATATATATGTATGTATATATATACACCTATGTATTATGGTATTTAAATTAAGTATATATATTATGTGATTTAAAGTTAAGATATATATATATATATATATATATATATATATATATATATATATATATATATATATATATATATATATATATATATATATATATATATATAAAATTAGTCAAACCTATCTACCCGGTCAACCCCTCCCTTTTCTTTCTTTTTTTTCTCTTCTCTTCTCCCCATTTTTCCCTTCCCCGTAGCTGTGTTACCAGCACCACCACCACACCTCATCGGATAACCACCCCTCACCACTAGCATCTTTCCCTTCCTTTGGACATCGACCACTGCTGCTAAGGACAGCCTAAAGCCGCTAGAGATCGCGAATTGCAACAATAGTTGAGAAGGAGCTTCACGTCGCCGGCATCGATTCTGGTGGCCCTTACTTGTGATCTTGGGCTTGCCGGACTCCTTGAGCTTTAGTGAGTCCATTTCTAACCTCTATTGAAGCTCATTCTCTCTTGGTTTTGAGTTTTGAGCTAGTTTTTATTTATTTCTAATTAGGGTTTTGCATTTTTATTTAATTTTTAGCTTTGGTCCATGGTTTTTTTTCTTTAGTAAAGTTGTTGTATTTAGTTCAAGCTTCCTAAAAATAATTTTTGTGTATTTTTTTTAATTAATTTGATTTATGGGTATTTTTGAATATTTTAATAGTAAAAATTGAATTTTTGTTAATTATGTTAATTAATTATTTTGATTGGAAATTTGAGTTAATTAGTGTTAGTAATCTAAGTTAGTAATTTTATTATTAATAAAATAATTTTTAGTGAATTTATATAATTTTTGAGGAATTATTAATATTATGTGATTTTTGGAATTATAGGTTAATTGTGTGATTTTGTTGAAAATATGGTTAAATATTATGTTTTAAATGATTTTAGAATTTTATAGGGTATCAAATTAATTTTTATAAATTATTTACTATTTTTAGCTAATTAATACTAATTTTCAAAAATTATATTCAAATAATATGTTATTTACCATTTTAGTGATTAAATGGATTTTAAATTACTTTTATTATATAATTAAGCTATTTGAATAATTAAATGTGAAAGTGACTATTTTATATTGAATATTTGGAAATATTGGATTTTTATATAATTATATTAATTATTTTAGATTTTTATTATTTGTTTGAAAAATATTTACATTTAGTGTTTTGATGTTTAAATAAATTATATTGTGATTTATAATTGAATTTATTGATTTTTAATGATTTTAATATATTATTATTTAATATTTATTTTATTGTGTATTATGAACCTCGGTTAGGAATTGTGTAGTTCGGGATCCCAACTCGAGGTGTTGAGCTTGTGTGAAGTTCAGAAGTGTGTTTGCTTGCAGGGTTGACTCTACTTTGGTAGAGGGATGTACATTTTACAGAGGAGACTCTACTGAATTTTTAGTAGATTTCTCGTAAAACGTGACATCGGGTCAATCCTAAGTTTTAAATTCTGAGTCAATTCTTCCTTAGAATTTCTAGAAGTTAGAGTTTCTGTTTTCTAATAGTTGTTTTATTTTCTGTCTTTTAGTCGTCCCTCCAGTCATGTCTACCAGTCGAGCTCGAACATAACGTATTAAAGGAGCGCCTTCATCTTGTAAGTTAATATTTGAATTGTATGTCAGGTTTTTCGAGTTAAAACATATTAAGTTATAATGAATTTAATTTTATGAGATTCTAGTTGGTATTCTTTAAATTATGTTGCATGTTTTAATTTATAGTTGATTTATTTTTTTTAATTACTATAATTTTCATTGTTATATTTAATTTCATTTTAAATAACTACGGTAGAACGGGCTACCTTATGGGTTTCATCAGGACCGTATGCGCACCAGTAAAATATTTTATTATATTAATTATATTATTGGGGCAGAAGGTCTGGTGATGCTTTACTCTCAGATATCGCCAGTAATATGATATTTGATTATATTGATTAAATACTAGGGCCGAAGGTCTGGTAATGCTTTACTCTCGGACATCGCCAATATAGTCGGATTAATATTTATTAAATCACTGGGGCCGATGGTATGGTGATGCTTTTCTCTCAGACACTGCCAGTGATATTGGATTAAGTGATATGATTGCGGCCGTGCATCCTGGTGATGCTTTGCTCTCGGGATTCGGCTGTTTTGGATAAGTGAGCTGTTTCATTATTAAAATTGAGGACTAGGGTTCTACCTAATTTTTATACTGAAATGTTTTAAAAGCATATAAATATTTATTTTTTCCTTTTGGAAAATGAATTTTTATATGTATATCAAATGAATTGAATAAATTATAAATATATTACATTTTCATAAAAACCTATTTTAAAGAAGATTTTTAAACCGCATTCATTTCTTTTATTAGCTTACTCAATGAGGTTTGACTCCCTTTAACTTAGTTTTTTCAAAAGTTTAAGAGTCTTTTGTTAGACCTACTTCCCTATGCTGAGTAGCTTCCTCACTGACTATTTTATGTAGGTCTATATAGTTATGTTTGTATTAGTATCTGTGTACCGCAGTAGAGAAACTGTATAATTGTATATTTTAATTTAGATATTATATATTGAGTAATGCACTGAGATACTATTTTGTATAACTGATGATGTTTATGTATACATGACGATGGTATGGTTAGTTTAAATTGAGAAAAATTAGTTTGATAATGTGCATCATGATTACATTATTTTATTGTAAGGTTTTAAAGTGAAATATTTTGCATTTTTTCTTTTAAGGCTTACTATGGGTTTCGGTAGCTTTAAACTTTCCCATTCCCTAGTGTCGGTCACGTGCCCCTGGGTTCGGGTCTTGACAGTCTCAAGCCGAGCTTGATAGCTCGAGCTCTTCCTCTCCTCTCGGGCTTCAATTCTCCCAAGGTAATTCATCCAATCATCGCTGAATTCAACCTCAATTTTGAGAAATTTTATTCTAGGTTTTTATTTTAATTTGTGAAATTGAGCTTGTTTTTTGTTAATTCATGTCAAATTGAGTTTAGATTAGTTAAATTTAGGTTGTGAGCTATCCATTTATGATTTTTATTTATTTCTTTGGACATTTTTAAAAAATTTGAATTTTTGGGTCTTGGTTACTGTTCATGCAGTCCCGAGTTTGATTAATTTTTATATTTTTATTAAATTCTATTAATTATGTAGATTAATATTTGTTAAGAAAGTTTATTGAAATTTTGCACCAAATTTTTATTATAAATTTTTGAATGTTTATGCCAAAATTAAATTTTTGTTAAAAGTTATTATAAATTTTTGATTTTTATTAATTTAGGTAAATTGTTGGTAATTATGATGTTTTAGATAGATTTTGAATAATAATAGCACTAAAATAATTTTTATAATTTATTTCTTATTTTTTATTAATTTATATTAATTTTCAGACATAATAAGAACAATACATTTATTTATTGTTTTTAAGCTAAAATAAGTTATTTGTTAATTTTGTAATATATTTAAGTAAATTAAATAGTTATTTGCAATTAATGTAAATTTAATTGTAGAATTTGAATTAAGTATGTTTATTGATGAAAATTTAAATATAAACTAGAATTTTACTATTTATTGAAAAATATGTTTCATTATGAAAATAAATGAATTTGTATTATTTAAATGAGATTTTATGATTTTTGGTGATTTTAAAGAAAATTATCTTATTTCATTATTTTTTGTGAATTATGGTTCTTGGTTGCACATTTAGTGTAGTCCGAGGGCCTAATCTAAGACTTGGTGATTATGAGAATATTCGAAGTGTGTTTTGGTACAGGAATGACTGTACTTTTAGTAAAGAGATATTCGTTTTATAGAGGAAACTTTGCTGAATTTTCTGTAGATTTCTCATAAACCGTGCATCGACCTATGTCGAATTTCTAGTTTTAGTTAACTTTAAGTCTTTGGTTGAGTTAGTCTTATCAATTCTATAGTTCCATAATTCTAAGAATTTTCATGAATTTATTTATTTTATTTTATGAGCATATTTTAAATAAATATTATTTATTTTAGAGAACTCCAAGATTCGAGCTATAGCACTAGGGCAGCAGAGAATGCATCACCCAGCATGCTAAACCTGTGAGTTAAATTTATGAAACGTGTGTTGCGTGTGCTTTATTATATTTTTAAATCATTAAATATAATTAAAAAATGATTATATGATTGATTTATGAATATATTTATATTGCCATATGTATGATCATTTCTTCTATATTTGTAAGTACAAATTGAAAGCATGCTTAAAGGAAATTTATCTCGTTATGTTTTATTTAATAATTATTTAATTTTTTTAATTTTTTTGTATTTCAAATTGAATTGGAGATAATGGTAGAATGTGCTACCTAGTGGGTGTCGCTAGGACCACGTGCACACATGTAAGATCTTAGTATACGTTTAAAATGTGAAATAGCCTTAGTGGAGCGTGTGCTCTTAAGCAAGAGTAAATAGTTAGAGCTCAGTGGAGCTACTGTTCTCAAGCTAGAAAAAGGGATGTAACTCGGTTGAGCTTGCTCTTGGGACATCAATATGGAATAAGTGAAATGATTGTGACAGCAACTCAGTTGAGCTTGCTCTCAGGATGGCAGTTACTTGGATTAAAGAGAGCCAAAAGGCTATTAGATTAATGGATTAGGTGTTCTACCAGGCTTTTTGTTAAAATAATTATTTTATATATTTTTTACAGGGATTTTATATTAAATTGATTTAAGAGTTTTAAATAGATTTTATTTAAACATTTTCGTAAAAAGTAAATGATTTTAATGATTTTAATTATTTTATTTACTCTTATTTTAAAAAGAGGTTTTAATAAATGGTTTTACAAATTAGCATGCATTTTATAGAATTAATTCACTCAGTGAGGTTTGGTTCCCCTCAACTTTTTTTTTTCAGGACCTCTAGTGTTCCTTATCTGCGCTGGGTTCATTCTTTACTGGCTGCGCTATGTATGTTGGATTGATATATGTATTGTATAACTAAATTCTAGACATCGTAGTAGTTATCTATGAAACATATGTTATTTGGATTCTGACTTGAAATGTTGTCGTATTTGAAGAATATTATTATATGTATTTGGTATTATGCATTTATTATTAGTTTATTGTTAAGTGTATTATTTTTATTTCATAAAATTTTTTTAAGGCTTACTATGGATTTCGAGTATTTTATGTATTCCCATTCCCTAGTGCCGATCATATACCTTTTAGTTCTGGTCATGACAAAGTTAGTATCAAAGCGCATATTTTATTTCAGCTCGAATGGTCTTTGAGTCATGTATTTTCTTGAACTACTACAGTAATTAAGTGATAATATCAATTATTGTCCTTGTTTCTAGAATTTTGTGTTATATCTTTTCCATATTGTGTTTTGAATTCTCATTTGTTTTTGTTCTTTTAGAATGAGAAGGAGAGCACGGGATGCTCCTGCAGTAGCAGCAGTATATGATGAGGATGAGTAGTCCATTCAGGATGAAGTTCCTTCCCCTGCTCCTCGGTGTAGAGGAAGGGGTAACGGTAGGCGTAAATCTAGAGCAGAAGCAGCTTAGATGCAAGAACAAGAGCAGTATATAGGACAAGGAATTCCTAAGGTTGATCCTACAACTTTTACTGTTAAAATGGGAAGCATCAACCAAGACTTGGCAACTCTAAATAAAGCCATGCCTTTAGTTCAGCATATGTTATAGTATAAGAATCAGGGGATGTTTGATGTGGATGCAATATTACTATAGAGTTTCTTTTGATGGCATGGGAGATGCATTAGATTTCCTTAACACTATTAAGGCTAAAACTCAGACAAGCTACATGGACTATCAGTGGATTATGGTGATAGAGCTATCTATTCAAATCGTAGCTCAAGACTAGTTCATGTAGTCCATTTAGCCACACATGACTTTGATGTCTTGGTTAGAGTTTAAGGAACATTTTTTGAGGTACTTCTATCTAGCATCGATGAGGGATAACTATAAATGGTAGCTACTGCATATAAGTCAGGGTGATTGGTCTGTTGTAGAGTATACTCATGAGTTCCTAAGGTTGGCTCATCATGCTCTAGATGTGATGCAAGATGATAGGAGAGTAGTAGAGTTATTTATGACCAGTTTAGGTGCAGCCTACATCAGCATTCAGACTGAGGATTGAAGATTAGACAATGTTATTGAGGAGGCTCGACAGCTTGAGAGATGCCATATTATGCATGGTACCATTTTTGACCCTTATGCGAGTAACAATAGTGGAGTAGTGAGGACATAAGGGATTCAATAGCTTGTGTTTTAGATGGGTAGTATCAGTATGCAGACTGTGGGTACTTCACAGCAAGGCCATCGAGGTAGCTCGGTTTATAGGACTGACAGACATAGTAGACAGAGTAGTAGACCTCTGAGGTTTAGACCTAGAGCTAGTAGTGGTAGCAGCAGCTAGAGTTTTGGATATAGTAGTTTAGGCTCGGGGCCTAGTGCATGTCCTACTTGTAGTCGTGTCATTTACTGATCGAAGCATGCTTCAAGTGTGGGCAGATTGGACATCTCGCTAAAGCTTGTCATAACACCGGGTATCAGTCTTCTTATGCCCAAGGATCTTCATCTTTAGTTGCTTAGCTGTTTCAGCAGGTGCATTAGCCTTACCAAGCACCTATGTACCCTTAGTAGAGGCTAACTCAGTTTATGGGCCAACAGGGCCGAGGTTCAAGAGGTAGACATAAGGATGCACTAAGTGATATAGAATTCACACAGCCTTCCAATTCCTAGCAGGTTGGCTATGGGCAGGCCAGGGTATTCACTTTGACTCCTCAGGATGCTCAGGCATCCAATGCAGTGGTAGTAGGTATTCTCTTAGCATGTTCTTTTGAAGCTAGAGTTTTATTTAATCCTGGTGCATCACACTCCTTTGTTTCACCTATTTTTGCTTTGAGGATGGAGTGGCAGGCATCCAAATTTTTATTTCCTTTATCTGTAGTGACTCTACTAAGTGATGAGTTAGAGATAAAAATCTTCTTTCCATCTTGTCTCATGTTAGTGGTTAGAGATATGAAGATGGATGCGGGGGTAGTTGCGAAGATGCCTATGGTGTATGAGTTTCTTGATGTGTTTCCTGAAGAATTACAAAGATTACCACTAGATAGAGAGATAGAGTTCTGTATAGATGTTGTATCAGTTACATATCCTATCTCGATGCCACTTCATAGAATGGCACTGGTAGAATTAAAGGAGCTTAAGGAGCAGTTGTAATAATTACTTGATAAGGGTTTTATCAAACCTAGTTAATCTCCTTTGGGTGCTCTTGTATTATTTGTGAAGAAGAAGGATGGTAGCCTTTGACTGTGTATTGATTATAGACAGCTGAACAAAGTCACCATCAAGAACAAGTATCCTCTTCCAAGGATTGATGACTTTTTGATAAGCTCAAAGGAGCTCAATGTTTTTTTAAAATTGAATTGAGATCTAGGTATCATCAGTTGAGGATTAGAAGTGGAGATGTACCTAAGACTGCATTTCAGACGAGGTATAACCACTATAAATTTTTAGTAATGTCCTTCGAGTTGACTAATGCCCTAGTAGCCTTTATGGACTTGATGAACCGGTGTTTAGGCCATTTTTAGATCAATTTATGATAGTCTTTATTAATGATATCTTGGTAAATTCTAGGAGTGAAGCAAAGCATGTTATGCATTTGAGGATGGTGCTTCAAACTTTGAGAGAGCATCATTTGTATGCCAAATTCTCTAAATGTGAATTTTGGTTGGATCAAGTGGCATTTTTAAGATACGTGGTGTCTAGGGATGACATACAAGTGGATCTTAAAAAGATGGATGCCATTGCAGAATGGCCAAGTCCGATGACAATGATAGAAGTTAGGAGTTTTCTAGGTTTAGCTGGCTATTACAGGAGATTTTTGAAGGATTTTCTCCAAGATTGTAGCACCTTTAACAAGGCTAACTTAGAAAAATGTTAAGTTTGTTTAGACTAACGAATGTGAAGAACACTTATAGTTGCTTAAGGACTTCTTGACTTCAGCTCTAGTATTGACTTTACAATTAGGTGATAAAGGGTATAGAGTGTACTATGATGCTTTCTGAGTAGGACTAAGGTATGTATTGATGCAGAATGGAAGAGTGGTTGCTTATGCTTCACTACAGTTAAAGAAGCATAAGTAAAACTAGCCTACCTATGATTTGGAAATGACAGTTATGGTATTTGCTTAGAAGATATGGAGGCATTATTTATATGGTGTGACTTGTGAGATATACATTAACCATAAGAGCTTAAAGTATATCTTTCAGCAAAGAGACTTGAATTTAAAACAAGGGAGATGGATGGAACTTCTAAAAGATTATAATTACTTTATTCTTTACCATTCGGGTAAAGCAAACGTGGTAGCTGACGCACTAAGTAGGAAGTCAGTAGGTAGTCTTTCTCATATCAGCATAGAAAGGAGACCAATAATTAAAGGGTTGCATGGACTGATTGATCAGGGGTAGCAATTGAAAAGTGATAAAAAAGTGTCTTTTAGCTCAATTCAGAGTACGATCACTGTACTTAGATAGAGTTAAAGCAACTCAGAGAAGTGATCCACAGTTGTAGAAGATTATGTTTGAAGTGCAATAATGTTAATATAGAGACTTTATTATTAACAGTGATGACATGTTGCATTTGGGTACAAGGTTGTATGTACTAGATGTGGATGATTTGAGGAAGGAGATTATGGAGGAAGCCTATTTTGTTGCTTATAGCATTCATCTAGGTTCTACCAAAATGTATCATGATTTGAAAGATACATATTGGTAGGATGGGATGAAGAGAGACATTGCATAATTTATGTCCAAGTGTCTTACTTGTCAGTAGGTGAAGTTGGAACAGTAAAGGCCTTTAGGATTGTTGCAGTAATTGCCTATCTTAAAGTGGAAGTGAGATATGATTGCTATGGATTTTGTAGGTGGATTACCTCATACATTAGGCAACTATGATTCTATCTGGGTGATCATTGACAAACTAAGTCAGCTCAATTTTTGCCAATTAAAAAGATGTACTTTACTGACAGGTTAATAAGATTATATATTAATTGGATTGTTTGTCTCAATGGAGTACCTGTTAGTATAGTGTCTGACAGAAGAGCCACTTTTACTTTAGTCTTTTGGCAAGAATTACATAAGGCTTTGGGTATAAGGTTAGACTTCAGCATAGCTTTTCATCTTCAAACTAATGGTTAGTCAGAAAGGACCATTCAAACTTTGAAGGATATGCTTCGGATGTGTGTGATGGATTTTGGTGGTCATTGTGATGTACACTTGCCATTGATTGAATTTTCATATAATAACAATTATCATGCTAATATTGAAATGGCTCCATATGAAGCACTATATGGAAGAAGGTGCAGATCGCCTTTGTGTTGGGAAGTTGGTGAGAGGCAGTTGACAGGACTAGAATTGGTATAAATGACTTCTGAGAAAGTTCTCATCATTTAGCAGAGGTTAAAGACAGCCTTTAATAGATCGAAAAGCTATGCAGACCCTAAGATAAAGGATGTATCATTCTCTGTTGGAGACTTGGTGTTTCTTAAAATGTCTCCAATGAAAGGAGTGATGAGGGTTGGTAAGAAGGGTAAGTTAGCTCTAAGATACATTAAACCCTTCGAGATTCGATCGAGAGTTGGCAAAGTGGCATACAAACTGGTGTTACTGCTAGAGTTATCTTGAATTCACTTAGTGTTCCATGTATCGATGTTGAGAAAGTATATTCCCGATCCTTTGCATGTCCTTCAACCTCAAACAGTAGAGCTTAGCGATGATTTGATGTATGAAGAGTACTTAGTGGCAATAATGGATCGATAAGTTCGTCAGCTCCGCACTAAAGAAATTCAAATGGTGAAAGTGTTGTGGAGCAACCATGGGGTGGAATATTGCATGTGGGAGACTGAGGCAGGAATGCAGGCAGCATACCTGTAAGCAACCAATTTTGGGATGCAATTGTGCACAATTGCGACGTAAGCCTCTATGATGAAATTCATTCATAAATTGAACTTGGTTGTTATTTTTTGGACTTAAGGACTAAATTGCAACGTTTTTTTAAGATTTGATTGCAAATAAGTCAATTTTTCAGGGGTCTTTTGGTAATTAAAAGTTAAAAAAAAAATTTTAGGATCGGCATTGGTGTAATGTCGACCGGCATTACATAGTGCCGACGCGTAATAAGTCCCTTTTTTTTTTTAAGTTTTTGCGTATTTTTTCTTATTTTTTTATTGATTTTTCAGTGTTTTGATTGGTTGAAAATTTAAATTTCATATGATAAGGTTTTTTTAAACGTAAAAGATTATTGAAATAAAAAAAAATAAACGCTATCTGATCATCAATCCGTTCCTCCTTTGGAGGAAGTCAGTACGCACAGAGTCTGCATTTAAAAGCAGAGTCTGCATACGTGCGTGAAAAAAAAAAAGAAAAAAAAGAAAGAGAAATTTTTTTTACGAAGATGGAGGAACTAGAAAGAAACTCACACATTTGTAGATCAAACTTTGATGTCTTCTGTTCTTTCAAAACCCTAATTTTTTCAGTTCATTTAACGAGGACGATCCAACGTTTTTTTTAGTCCCAGTCCAAAATCAAATCAATATTGAGTCAATTTCAACGGTGAAAATCCTAATCTGAGGGGCCAAAAAGGGCATTTGCACAGCATCTAAATCATTAGTATTATTTTCTATTTCATTTTTTATTCTTTTTATTTTTTTCTTTTTGTGAGTTTTCTTTTATTCTGTTATTTAATTTCACTACTAATATGATTAATTGTTTTTTTTTATATGTGCATGTGGATTGAGAAGGATACTGCCTATATTTAAATTGAGCAGAAGATCCATGGAATGCTATGGAAGAACCTGTGTTGTTTTCCATTAGAATTTAGGGTTTTGTCTTTATTTTTCCATTTTTGGTGTTCTGTGTGGTTATTTTAACTTTTGGGTATATAATCATTTAAATTTAATTTTTGTACGTAGTTTGTAATAGCCCTAGTAGTGGGAATAGTGAAAAATTTAATTTTCTGTACTTTAAAATTAATTAGTAATTAGGTTCAATTAGGTAAAAACATCAATTAAAATTAATGGTGGCAGTAGCTTAAATTAGGGTTTGCATGTAATTAATTTAGGGTTTTTTAGAAAATCACTGTAATATTTATTTGATCCATTTTTTTTGTGTTTTATTTGTTTTGAGCTTATTTTTTTTAATGTTTTTATCCTTACGGGCCCCAAGTCCACGTTTAGGTCTAACCCACTTAAAAAATAGGGTTAAAAAAATTAGTTTAGGACTTTAAATAATTAAAATTAATTTAGGCCCATTAGGTTAATTAGATTTTAGGCTCACTTAGTTAATTAAAACTTGTCTAGACTTAGCTCAGCCCACTTAATTTCATTTCTTTTAAAATAAATAGACCTAGGCCGACATGTCACTTAAAATAAAACTAATTTAGACTTAGGTCCACTAATTTAATTTTCCTTTAAATTGAATAAACTTAAGGCCATGCCTTGGACAAATTAAAATAAACAGATCTAGACTTACTAATTAATAAAAATGTAGGCCCACCTATAGTCCATTTCTTATTTGTAAATAATATGTAGACTTAGCTAATTTATAAATAAAATTAACATAGTTTAGACATAGGGACATTGCCTTTTTATACATTTTTACTTGTAATTTTATTGACTTGTTGCCTTTTGGGTTAAATGGATGTTAACTAGGGTTTAATAAAATTACATGTAATTAGAGGATGAAATAATCATTTATAAAATTATTCTAAAAGAACACGAGACTAAGAGAAGTTAGTATTCCGTATCCAGAATCTCCTGGTTGTGGTGCTAACTTTCTTTTAGAGAATCGAGTACCACTTTTTCGATTTGTCCCAATTATTATCCTGGGTGGCGACTCCTCATCTCCACGCCATGTCTTTGTGATAGTGGTTAGTGTGTTCTCTAAGACCCTGAGCCTAAACAGTGTTGTGGTTGCTAAAATCTTGGACGCGCGCTAAACCTCGCCGTCTACAATACCCTTATCTTTTTCAGTTGTAAACATTTATATTATTTATTTATTTATTTAAATTCAAGGATGAATTTTTATAAGGATAGAAGATTGTAAACACCCGAATTTGAATGTTTTTATGAAATTAATTGAGAATTTAAATGTGAATTTTATTTTATTAATATTAAATGAGGATTATTAAATTTAATTAATTCTATTAAATCGGTATTAAAATTATAGTGTAAATAAAATTTTAATTTAATTTTAAGAGTATATATATAAGTGTGTGGGTAATTATAGGAGTGGATTTTTATATATATATAAATATAAATATAATTTTATATTTGTAGTTGTACTTTGGTACTTTTTGGTTTAATTAAAAAAAAAAAAGAACAAAATGTAGCCCCATTTCTTTTCCCTTTTCTTATGCTTCCCTTCCTCTTCTCTTCCACATTGTAGCCACCCCCACCTCCACCACCTCCACTGTGCCACCACTTCCTCATCGCGTTGCCACTGTCATCAACAGTCACCAGCTCCTCCTTTTCCTACCATTCTTTCTCTCTCTCCATTCGGTTTCTTTTCTTTGATTGAAACCTTCCATTGAACACCGATGAAGATTTCGGCCATCTCAGGCTGAGCTTGATAACTCGATCTCTTCCTCTCCTCTTGAGATTCATTTCCCCCAAGGTAATTCATTCAATCATCGCTAAATTCAACCTTAATTTTTAGAAATTTTATTCTAGTTTTTTATTTTAATTTGTGAAATTGAGCTTGTTTTTTGTTGATTCATGTCAAATTGAGTTTAGATTAGTTAAATTGAGGTGGTGAGCTATCCATTTATGATTTTTATTTATTTTTTTGAAAATTTTTGAAAATTTTGAATTTTCGGGTCTTGGTTACTGATCATGCAGTCCTAGGTCCAATTAATTTTATATTTTTATTAAATTCTATTAATTATTTAGATTAATATTTGTTAAGGAAGTTTATTGAAATTATGCACCAAATTTTTATTATAAATTTTTGAATGTTTATGCCAAAATTAAATTTTTGGGAAAATTATTATAAATTTGTAATTTTTATTAATTTAAGTAAATTGTTGGTAATTATGATATTTTATAATTTATTTCCCATTTTTAAGTAATTTATATTAATTTTCGGAAATAATAAGAACAATAAATTTATTTATTGTTTTTAGCTAAAATAAGTTATTTGTTAACTTTGTGATATATTTAAGTAAATTAAATAGTTATTTGCAATTAATGTAAATTTAATTGTAGAATTTGAGTTAAGTATATTTATTGATGAAAATTTAAATATAAACTAGAATTTCACTATTTATTGAAAAATAAATATGTTTTATGTTGTGGTATGAAAATAAATGAATTTGTAGTATTTAAATGAGATTTTATGATTTTTGGTGATTTTAAAGAAAACTATATTATTTCATTATTTCTATGAATTATGGTTATCGGTTGGGCATTTAGTGTAGTTCGGGGGCCCAACCTAAGACTTGATGATTGTAAGAATATTTGAAATGTGTTTTCGTGCGGGAATGACTCTATTTTTAGTAGAGAGATATCCGTTTTACAGAGAAGACTCTGTCGAATTTTTAATAGATTTCTCGTAAAATGTGACATCGACATGTGTCGAATTTTTGGTTTTAGTTAATTTTGTGTCTTTGGTCGAGTTTGTTTCATCAATTTTATAGTTCCATAATTTAGAGAATTTTCATGAATTTATTTATTTTATTTTATAAGCGTATTTTAAATAAATATTATTTATTTTATAGAACTTCAGGATTCGAAATATAGCACTGGGGCAGCAGAGAACACGTCGCCCGACATACTCAACCTGTGAGTTAATTTTATTAAACATGTGTTGCATGTGCTTTATTATATTTTAAAATCATTAAATATAATAAAAAATGATTATATTATTGATTTATGAATATATTTATATTGCCATATGTATAATCATTTCTTCTATAATTGCGAGTAGAAATTGAAAGCATGCTTAAAAGAAATTTATCTTTTTATTTTTTATTTAATTATTATTTAATCATTTAATTATTCATTATTTAATGATTTATTTATTTTATTTTTTATATTTCAAATTGAATTGGAGATAATGGTAGAATGTAACATCTAGTGAGTGTCACTAGGACCATGTGTGCATGGATAAGATCTTAGTATATGTTTAAAATGTGAAATAGGTTCGGTGGAGCATGTGCTCTCGAGAAAGAGTAAATGGTTAGAGCTTGGTGGAGCTAGTGCTCTCGGACCGGAAAAATGGATGTAACTTAGTTGAGTTTGTTCTTGGGACATCAATATGAAATAAGTGAAATGATTGTGGCAGTAACTCGGTTGAGCTTACTTTTGGGATAGCAGTCACTTGGATTAAAGAGAGTCAAAAGACTATTAGATTAATAGTTTATATGTTCTAACAGGCCTTCCATCAAAATAATTATTTTATATATTTTCTTATGGAGATTTTATATTAAATTGATTTAAGAGTTATAAATAGATTTTATTTAAATATTTTCATAAAAAGTAAATGATTTTAATGATTATAATTATTTTATTTACTCTTATTTTAAAAAGAAATTGTAACAAATGATTTTATAAATTAACATGTATTTTATAGAATTAATTCACTTAATGAGGTATAATTCCTCTTAACTTATCTTTTTCAGGACCTAATTGTCAACTTACTAGTATTCTCTATTTGCGTCAAGTTCGTTCTTCACCGGCTACACTATATATGTTGAATTGATATATATATTGTATAACTAAATTTTAGACACCGCAGTAGTTATCTATGAAACTTGTGTTAGTTGTATTCTGACTTGAAATATTGTTACATTTGAAGAATATTATTATATGTATTTGTTATTATGTATTTATTATTAGTTTATTGTTAAACGTATTGTTTTTATTTCACGAAAATTTTTTAAAGCTTACTATAAGTTTCAGGTACTTTATATATTCTCATTCTCTAGTACCGGTCATGTACCTTTTGATTCGGATCGTGACCAATAATTTAAAAATAAATATTCATTCCTAAAAAATAAAAATTTCAAATTTAATTTTTATTAATTTATATTTTATGTATTGCAAAATTTGAGAGTAATATATAAATTTTCAAGGTGAATTAGTTTAAAAAAAATAATTTTGGACTGAATTGAAATTTGCTATAAAGATAATTTGAACTGATTGATTAGATTTGCAAAGTTGGTGGAATATTTTCCAAAGAAGTAAATGCATGTGCATGTACCTGTACCTGGAAGAATCCCCACTCCTTGCAGGCAGAGTGCAACTTCTCCAACTCAGAGTCCATGGAATCTCCGGCCACCAATCTCTCAAGATCGATAACGGGAACTGACAGAGGAAACGACCCATCACCGGAAACATCTGTAGGTGGACCCTCATCCATTACTCTTACATAGCGAGGAGGGATCTTGACTGGAGACTCTTTTGCGAGTTCTTGGACACTTGGTACTTTCATTGATCTTCCCAAGTCAAGTGGTGGTTGTTTTGGTAACTCCATCTGCCGTACAGCAGTATGTGAACTTACTTTGCTGTGTATGAATTTGAAGTAGCTGCTATTATAATTCCTTTATTTATTTTTTTCTTTGTTTTTTCTTAACTGAGTTCTTTATATATAGATAAGAGAGATCAATAATTGACTATAAGTTGTTTGCTAGAATGGAGGGTTAGAAATATTTTGTCCTGTAGGGTGAAGTATAAATCATAACTTTTCAACTTTCAAAAGAATAAATCATTTTTTTTTAAACAGCTGAGAGATGATAGGGAGTGGGGTTGAATTACTTTATAATATCTATTAACTAGAGTAAGATAATATTAAAAAATTATGATTTTTAAATGATAATTCATACAAAAAATATTGAAGAAATAATGAGTTTGATTTTTTAGAATAATAAAAATTTTATGGCTATATGAAAAAATTCTTAAAAAAATCCAATTAAATTAGATTTAAGATAAGAAAAAGTTGATTTCATCTTTTAAAAAATTTTAAAAATTTTCAAGTATTATTATATCTTAATTAATTAATTTTTAAATTTATCAATTTCCACGGGGGGATTAAAACAGCGGGTTTGAACATTGGATGAGTAAAAGATTCTTTTCAGATAAGTATTATTATATGCATGTTGCCTTTCTTTTCTTTTGACTGATTTTTGTGTGCCTTTCTAGGCTCTATTATATAATGACAGATTAGTCACGAGATGGAAACCAAATTGTTTTTTTCCTTTTACATCTTATCCTGAGCACATGTTGGACCAACTCTTCCTCTTTTTGTTAGTTAGCCTTACAAGACAAAAATATATGTGGAAAAGATTGTTTTCAAATATTTCTAACCCTCCATTCACTTATTGATCTCTCTCGTCTACATATAAGTTTACATTCAGGACAAATCTCTATTGCCTTATTTTTTATATAAGGCATTATATAATAGCAGCTGCTTTAAAATCATGTTCAGCTCAGTAAGTTCACATACTGCTGTACTGCCGATGGAGTTACCAGAACAGCCACCACTTGACTTGGGAAGATCAATGAAAGTACCAAGTGTTCAAGAACTCGCAAAAGAGTCTCCAGTCAAGATCCCTCCTCGCTATGTAAGATTAATGGATGGGGCTCTACCTGCGGATGTTTCCAGTGATGGGTCGGCTTCTTGGTCAGTTCCCATCATCGATCTCGAAAGATTGGTGGCCGGAGATTCCATGGACTCCGAGGTGGAGAAGTTGCACTCTGCCTGCAAGGAGTGGGGGTTCTTCCAGGTACATGCACATGCATTTATGTATGTGTATATATATACAAATTATTATGATATAGTAATTAACTATAATGATATGAGAAATATTTCTTTAGACCGAGACAATTTTATAAATGAAAAAGCATAATATATATATATATATATATATTTTTAAATTTCATTATTACTAGTTAATGTATAAATTTTTTTTAATGGAACCAGGTTGTGAACCATGGAGTCAATACTAAATTACTGGAGGAATTGAAGTTAGAAGCTAAGAAATTATTTGAGCTTCCTTATGAGGAAAAGCAAAAGTTGTGGCAGCAGCCAAATGCACAAGAAGGCTTTGGCCAATATTTTGTTGGAAGAGAGGACCAGAAGCTAGACTGGTCAGACATGTTCGCAGTTACCACCCTTCCTCTCTATATCAGGGATAATGCCCTCTTCAACAAGCTCCCTCCAAACTTCAGGTTTTTGTTTCTTTGTTTCTTCCCTATGTATATATGCAAAATATATATACTGCAAAAATAATTAAACTCTCTCCATAGCTATATTAGTGGAGCCAAATCGATTATGCCATATATATATATATATATGTGTGTGTGTGTAATGTGGAATTTGTTCTTATTCAAGTTACATAAAGATCATTCCTATATATATATGGAATTTGTTCGTATTCAAGTTAAATAAAGATTATATATATATATATATATATATATATATATATATATATATATATATATAAAATTTATTTTATTATAAAAGGCATAAATTATTATAATCAATATGAATATAATGAATTTTTTAGTAATAAAATCATATGTATTTTTATAATAATTTATGCAAAACATGAAATACCATTTGATAATTGCTATAAAATTAACATTAGTTTAAAGATAGTTTACAAAGGTCCTGACAATATTTCAACAAAAATTTTTTATTAACTATCTATAAATAATTTTTTTTCTAATTGATTAATGTTTTAAAAAATAATCCTTATTTCTTAATCGCTTATATGTAAAGCATATAAACAAAAATATTACAAAATAAGTCGATTTTTATCAAGTTAAAATGATTTCTTACTTTATAAGTTTTAGTCTTTCTGTTTACTTTTATATGTATTACAAATAGTATAAAATTATACAAAATTTTTTATTAAAAATATAAAATGTATTATTAATTTTACTTCATACGTAACTTGTAGTTTTATTAGACTTTTATATATAACCTTATAATTATTAAATAATTTATTTTTTTGATTTAGATTTAATAATAAATATAATTTTATTTATCCGACTTTTAAATGTGAAATTTAATATTTAAAATTTTAAAAATTAAAGCTAAAACTAATTGCATTAATTTCAAAATTTTTAAGAAAATAGACTACAACTATTTTTGTTTGTATATAAAAAATACATATCAATTTTTGTCCCAAAAATTTATCACACACACACACACATATCTATATATATATATATATATATATAATGAATTTATATTTTTAGTTTGTAATTGAACATAAAACAATTATAATAAAAATAGAAAATCCGAAATGCTTTTGTAGGTGAGGAGTGAAGGTGACATTTATAGTGAATAAACTACTTGACATATTTTTATAAAACTTTAATATATTTCCTATTTAATACATCTATACAAGTCTAAAAAATGATTTTTATTATAAAATAGTTTATAGTCTAAAAGGAAGTCTTTTTTTTTTCTCTATTTAATACATCTATTATACAAGTTGAAATTTATTTATTTATTTATTTTTTACAGAGAAACTCTAGAAATTTACAGCAGTGAAACGAAGAGGGTAGTCTTAGAACTTCTGGGCAACATTGCAAAAGCATTAAAGATTGATGTTGAGGAAATGAAAGAGATGTTCAATGATGGATTTCAAGCAATGAGAATAAATTATTATCCTCCATGCCCTGAACCAGAAAAGGCCCTTGGGTTCACACCTCACTCTGATGCAGATGCTTTAACAATTTTATTTCATCTCAATGAAACCGAAGGATTACAAATCCGAAAAAATGGAGGATGGGTTCCAATTAAACCACTTCCAAATGCTTTTATTGTCAATATTGGGGACATCATGGAGGTATGCTCTTTATTTACTTTTTGTGTTGTTTGATTGCAAGATGAGATTTCACTTCAGAAAAAATATAAGTTAAAGTAATGTGGATTTAAACGAGAATTCATAAATTCAGTGCATTAATAGTTTGGATTAAAAATTGTATAGGACTCACAAATATGGTTCTTTTTAAGATATTAAAGTGTGATTCTTCATGGGACACTAACATCTGAAAAGGTTTTATTTTTTCAGGATCTAAGATTTGTAACACATATACTTATATCACATATTTATTAATTATGTGTAAGATTCTTAATGTATGAGTTAAATCTTGTCAATAAGTACGTACACCTAGAGAAGGTAAATTTAATGATGGAATGCATGCTTTTTTATTATTTAGTCCAAGAAATTAGATGTTTAGAAGTGCTAAAAATTAAATAATAATAACAATAATAATAATAAGAGTTGCATTATGATCTTTATGTCAAACCTTGTTTTACAGATTATGAGCAATGGTATTTATAAAAGCATCGAGCATAGAGCAACAGTCCATTCAACAAAAGAACGACTCTCCATTGTGACGTTTTATAATCCAAATATAGACACTGTTTTATGCCCTATGGCCAACCTCATTGGCCCTCAGAATCCACCAAAGTTTCACCAAGTCCCACTCAAGCAGTACTTCAAAAACTTTTTTGCTCGGAACTTAAATGGAAAGACATTTATTGATTTCATGAGAATAGCCGATGAATAAAATATACTAGAATAGCCTTGCGC